>CM050932.1:13469373-13569509 GCA_027742785.1 Vigna reflexopilosa
TGATAAAATCTTTTATCTTATATCTAATATCTTTCAAATATTCAATAGATTTAATCAGTTTTTGAGAATATTTGATAATATATTTCCTAGATCAAAAAGATTTGGCAAATATTATCTTTTGATATTTATTGATATAGTTAAATAAGATAATTATTTAACAATATCAAGTAAAATATCTTAAGATATATTTTCTCCAAAATATCTTTTAAAATATCTAACAGATTTAAACTTGTCCAAAATTACATTTCAACCCTTTTTATTTTATTTACACATAAGTCTAAAATTTTCCTCTAATTGTACTTTAGCCATCTCTGTCTTTTCAAAATTGCATAAGAGTTCTGAGTTGACCAGATTGGACCATCTTTGACCATTCAATTTCATGCTTTAAATGAATAAAATTTTAACTTCAGCTGCACAAATAAACATTAGAACATCCAAAATAATTTATGCAACTAAGAATCACATTTTAAGCATTTTTATTTCCCAAACCCAATAAATCCAATTGTCACAAATTCACTTTAAATCAATAATTTAAGCACAAAAATCTCATTAAAAATTTGAATTCTAAAACATAAATGTGGGCATAAATATGCACTCATCACAAGACTTAAATGACTTGGTACAAATTTGCATTAAGGTAGAGCAACAACTCTTAAGAAAAGGTTTGAAAGCTTTCCACTCTAACTCTAGTGTTAAGAAAGACTACAAGAGGGAGGGTAAGCAAGTGGTAGAAGAAGAACCCTTTAGAAATCTAGGGAGGGAGAAGATAGAAGAGAAAGAAAAAGAGAGGCCAAGGGTGGGAACATCATATAGTGTCTTGGTAGAGGTCACATTGCATCACAATGCCCCACCAAAAAGACCATGATCTTAAGAGGTATTGATTTATATAGTAGCCAAGATGAGGAGAGTGAGAGTGAGAGTAAGAGTGAGAGAAATGGTGCAAAGAAAGAAGAAGAAATCCCAAGTGAGGATGCCCATCCTTGTGAGGGAGAACTTCTTATGATAAGAAGGGTTCTCCATAATCAACCTAGTTCACAAGAACACACACAAAAAGATAACATCTTCCACACTAGATGTAAAATCTTAGACAAAACATGTTCCTGTATTGTGGATAGTGGCTCATGTTCAAATTGTTGTAGCATTAGGTTGGTTAAAAAGCTTGCATTAGCTACTTTTCCTCATCCTCAATCTTATAAACTTCAATGGATCAATGAGGACAAGGAATTGGAAGTTAATCAACAAGTGATGGTGAAGCTATCCATAGGGAATTATGAAGATAGTGTGCTATGTGATATAGTACCTATGGATTTCTCAGAAATTCCTTATAAATCTTCTTCTTGTTGGTCCATTGGTTGAGTTTAGAATTTCTTTCATGAGACCTGAAGCCTTGTGCTTTGAGACCAGTAAAAGATAGCCATATTTCATTATCAATTTTAATATCGACACCTTTGACCCGAGAGCATATAACACCATCGACAACCTTCAGATTGTGGTAGAACACTTCTACCAGGTCAGGATAGCAATCACCGGTCATTTCTACAAATTTTGCAAGACCAACATCTACAAGCCAATCTTGATAAAGAAACCCTTGCTTTCTGAATAATTCCACATCCAAGTACTTGTGATGGACCACCTGGAAGAGTTTTCTATAACATCCAAATTTGTATCGTGTTTCGTCATCACTTATCCACCCATTTGGACTAGCATTTCTTACAACCTGTGCAGCCTTCTTTCCATGCCGTGAAGATGAAGAAGCCATTTGAGAATAGGATTTAGAGGTATAGGGAAAGGTTACAGTTTCAATATAAGTTCAGAAATATATTTAGTTTCAATATAACTTCAGCATAACATGTCCTATACCATTAGCACTCCACGTTCTATAGTTGAAATACTTAGAAGTTTAAATGAAAACGTCGAAGCCCCATAAAACTCGACGTTCATTGACGGTAAATATTTAAACCAGCGCGCCATTCTTTTATTCTTTTTTTTCTTTTAAAACACAAATATTTACGGAAAATCTGAAAATAAAATCTCAACTGTGATGGCATACCCCTTGCCATGACCTAGCACATTCATGAAGAGTTGGAGACATCTATGGAAGATGGACCTATACTCTTTCTCTTAGGCCATCTAAAGCCATCATGAAGATTTAGTAGAGTTAGAATAATTTTGGGCCTTGTATTTTGGGCCAAGTAGTCTAGATTTTATTTGGGCTTTGTATTATGGGCCAAGTAGTCTAGATTTTATTTGGGCTTTGTATTGTGGGCCTAGTAGTATAGGATTTTAATTGGGCCTTGTATTTTGGGCCAAGTAGAATAGGATTTTGACCAAACAAGTCAACAAAGGGTCAAGGCCCAAAGTTGACTATGCTTGGATGTCCAAAATGGGTGTGTTGACCAAGGGGTCAACATTTTGGCTAAGCTTGGAGAACAAGGGAGAATAATTTCTTCCTAGACATGTGGAAGCTTCCCATTGGAGAGTTTTCCTCCTAGTTAGTGGCCATGTGTCACTCTAGGAATGGAGGGTTTTTCCATAAGTAGTGGCCACATGTCACTCTCTCATTTGAGAGGATTTTTGCCACTTGTCTCCCTCCTATTGGAGAGGATTTCTCCTTGCTCTCCAAGATAACCAAGGTGGCTCTTTTAGGTTAAAGTTTCAGCCCATTTTGAGACACCTTAGCCTATAAATAGAGGTGTTCTCCATCATGTAATCACCTTTGATTTAGAGTAAAGTTATGCTGTCATTTTTGTGCCATACTACTCTTTTATGGTCACCCTAGGCTAGAGCAACCCAAGTGGCCTCCTCTAGCCACCTTCCTCCAAGAGTTGGCCCAACCTCTCTTAGAGAACCCTTAAGCACATCTTCCCTCACCACACAACTCAACAAAACCATGAGCTATCAACACCTTTCACCACCACCAAATTCCGCAATCTTCATCCATGATCTTTTGGCTTGATTTGCTTCTAGATTTGGCTTGTCCTACATAGAGCATATTTTATTTTTTCCATCAAACTATCTTCAAAATAATAAAAAGAAAATCAAACTAAATATTACTAGACCCAAAACTAATAAAATAAGATTTAAACAAAATTATTAATAAAACCCTAAAATTTAGGTTTATCTCAATATTATTGTGAGCCAGAAGCCAAAGAGTTACTCCCCTTTTAATTATTTTTTCTTTTTTCTTTTAAACCACCAAGATTACGTCGAATTCTTCGGGGATTGACGTATTATTTGTCTGCTAGAAGCCGAAGAGTTTCTCCTTTTTAATTTCTTTTTCTTTTTAATCAAACAATTACTCCATTTTTAATCAAACAGTAAACGAAGAGTTATAATACTTGGATGTTTCAATTTAAATACCACCAATAGTACGTTGTAATCCTTGGACTTTTCAGAAGTAAAAGGCTAACTCCAATCTACTAAACCACATAGGATTGCTCATTTCATTGTAATGGAAGAATCAGTTCAAAGAGATAACAAAAGACAACGCACAGAAGATGACAAGTCTACAATTTTTCCAATCAAATCACTTCCCACAGACTTATTGGTTAATGTGGTTGCAAAGGTAAGTTCTGAATCTTGGATTGATCATTACAACATGAAAGTATGCTGTAGAGATTTTTTGAATGCCACAAAAGACAATTATATGTGGCAGCAAATTTCTTTAGAAAAGTTTTCGTTGATTCCATGGTCATGTAAAGAAGCAAGGGCATTTGATATTTTCATGCAAAGTTGTAAAGAGGGTGGAAATATTGAAGCTTTGTATAGAGAGGGATTAAGAGAAATAATTAGATATAAGGGAAATATTGAAAAAGGCATTAATGACTTGAAAATGGCTGACAAAAAGGGTTATCTTGACGCAAAATATGTATATGGTTTGATCTTATTATGTTCATACGATAATGATTTAAGAAAAGCAGGGGTTGAGTATATGCAACTTTTGAGAAATGTCAACTGTGTTTGAAGGTGTAGAAATAAGTTAGTAACTTTGTTGGGTAATGTATGGAGAAAACCTCATGGAACATTGTTGCGCAATCCAACTCCTTTATGTTCCCAGAGACAATGCAATGGTTGGAGAATGAAGAAGTTTATTTCTTGGGAAATAATGGATACTGAAGATGATGATGATAATATTAAAAACTCGTGTGAAAATTGTAGGTGGGATGTTGAGTTAGACTTTTTTTATAATCTTTTATTCTATTCAATTTAGTAATCAAATTCTATTGTAGGTGGGATGTTTTGTAATCATCTCTTGAATATTAATGAAATTCTTTATTAGTGAATGGTGATTGAATTGTTTAAAATGATTAAATCACTTTTATGATTCCAATTGTCCATTTTAATTTTACATCATTACATTGCATGCAGCAGCATATCATATATGTTTTTAAAACACCAATATTACGTCGAATGATAAAGCTATTCGATGCAATATTAAGATATGAACGTCCAAGAAAGGGAAGTCAACGTATTATTTAATATTACGGCAAAGGTATCTCCTTTTTTTTTTACTTTTATCTTTTTTTTCTTTTTCCTTTTTAACCTGAAATAACACGTCCATTTTGAAAATATTCGACGTCCTCTATTAATTCCTAGAAGGAGTTTATGAATTTTATGATTTGAAGTTGTAGCGTTTTGAAAGGCCTTGGAATTGTTACAAGTTAACACAACTGTTGTTACAAGAAATTTTATAAATTGATGTCTACTTAAATAATTACTGTTGGGAAAGGGCTGATATGGGCTTCAATAATTAAAGGCAGTCTACTTAAATGATATATGGGAAAATGCAGTTTGCTTCTAGAAACGAAGAGGTTGACGTCAATTTCTTTAGACTTCCAAAGTGTCTTTTTGGTTATATTCTTTTTTCTTTTAATCAAACAAAAAAAAATGAATTCCTTGTGCATATGACGTATTATTCATTATTAGAAGGCATATGACGTATTATTCTTTTTCCTTTTTTTCTTTTTTTTCTTTTAATTTCGTGTTGTTACTAGAGTGGTTGTGAGCATTAATATTGACTCTATAAATATAATGCTTAACTCTATATACAATTCCACAGTTTGATCGTTATTGATTCATTTTTAAGTTCCAAAAAGTTGTTCTCTCCGAAATCAGATCCACTAATTCAGTAGAAAACAACTTTTCGAAACTCAAAAATTGAATCATATAATCAAGAAACATCAAGTTATAAAAGCAGTTCCAGCGGTTCTACAGATTTTAAAAAGCACTTATGTTCTTACTATTTTTCTTTTCCTATTAAATAAAAAATCGCAAACCCGTGGTTACGCACACTTCATCGTCTTCCTCCTCGCTTTTTTCTACGCGACATTGCATTTCCATGTGCATTTTATCTCTTTTGAATCGTTTAAACTTACTTTTCCTCCGATTAAATTAGTCTTTGATGGATTATCTTCCATTTGAACCGATTAAAATGAGTTTTGGTTGTGTTTTGGTACAGTTTTGCTCGTGTCTTTTGGTAGCGTATTAGTACCTTCTCCCTTTACTAGTTCCCTAGTAAGAAAAGCTTGCGTCTTTTGGTCTCTTATGGTATTTCAACCAAAACCGAACATGGGTCTTGCCTAGTTCTCATGTCACCGTATTCTTTTTCATTAGCGGTTTACATGACGTCTAGGCAAAAACCAGCTTCGATTTTGGGTTGAAATGCCATTAGAGATGCAAAAGACGCAAGCTTTTCTTATGAAGAAACTAACAAAGGAATGCATAGAAGTCGAATGCATAGAACAATTCGACGTTATATAGTTGTTTTGAAAGAAAAAGAAAAAATAATAAAAAAGGAACTAAATAATAAAATGTCGTAGCCAGTATAAAATGACGTTATATGGGTTGATTTAAAAGAAAAATAAAATAATAACTACTAGCTGAAGGAGATAACAGAAAACACAAAGAAAAAAAAATTAAAAGATGGAGTTCATAGGAGAAATTTTATGATTGGATCTCTACTTAAAATAATTACTGTTGACATCAAAGCCAGTTTAAATTGACATTTTATTGGTTGATTTAAAAGAAAAATAAAAGAATAACTAATAGGTGTAATATACAACGTCGATCTTTTGTCATTGTGACGTCATATTATTTAACAGAATTTTGTATTTATTTATTTTGTATTGAACGTCAATTGATTCCATAACTGAACTTATGTGATTACCTAGATTTCGTACACCAAGGACCATCACATCAGACCCCAAATTGTTCGATGTTGTACATTGGTATAAAAATCGAAACCATAAAGTGGGTGACGTTCTGTCTGGTTTAAAAGAGAAAAAAAATAAAGAATAAAAGACGGATTCAATCTCTGTCATATAAAATGTCGAATATTTAGCATGGTGGACGTCAAATGTGGGTAGAGTGATACTGTTGGAAGCAAACCACTATTTCGTTATTATTTTATTTTAAATTGAACGTCATGTTTTTTTCAAAATGATGTTAAGTGTTTCTAAGGTCATTGTTTTACGTCGTTCTGGCCCTTTTTTGACGTTAGCACATTTTAGATTACGTCTATATGATCTTTGTTTATCGTTAATAAATATTAGTCGGCGAACGGTTTCAGTAGAGGACGTGGAGCGATTCAATTTATTTACAGTAATGCCACCGATCATTTTTAACATTGCGAATTGGGCGGTTAGACGTTGACCGCGTGACGTTATATCCCGATTTTGCACCAGTGGTGTAGATAATCACTTTAGACCCAATGAGATAGGGTCTAAACTTGTCCAAAGCATAAACTATCGCCAGGAATTCTTTTTCTATAGTGGCATAATTCAATTGAGCTTCGTTGAAGACTTTGCTAGCATAGTAGATAGTGTGAAATACCTTCTCCCTTCTTTGACCAAGCACAACACCTATAGCATAGTCAATAGCATCACACATGAGCTCAAAATCTTTACTCCAATCTGGGGTTACAATCACTGGGGCAGTAATCAACCTTTCCTTCAAGACATCAAAAGCTTGTAAACATTCATCACTCATTACAAAAGGCGTGTCTTTGACAAGCAAATTACTCAAAGGTTTAGTGATAACGGTCAAAAAACCATTATTTTCATGCTTAAATTGATATCAAAATACACCCTTTATGGCTTAGAATGAGCTTAAAATCAAGTAAAACACTTAAGTTGAGTCATTTGAGAGTCAAAAGTTGTTTTTAGAGATATTATGCTTGTTTTGCAGGGTTTTCACGAAAATTAAGAATGGAATTGAAGAAGGAAGGTCTTAGACTCTAGGAAGAAGAAGAAAAATGAAGAAAAGAAGAGTCTATGCACCGTCGAGCGCCAAAATGCACCGATGAGCGCCATTATTCGAGGGAAAGCCACTGTCTGGCGCCCAGGCGGTGACGCTAAGCGTCCAGAGCGATTAGAGGCAAACCGCTCAGCGGTGAAACTGACCGCTGAGCGGTGGTGCGACTTGAGGGAAACCGCCGAGAGGTAAAGTTGGACGCTGAGCGGTTGTCTGTTGGGCTTGGGCTTAAATTCTATTACTTTTATGCCCTATATATAGCCTCAGTGCGATTCAAATATTATTGTTTTGGCTGTAGAGGACGTCAAGAGCTATTTTACACTCTTTGAAGAAGATTTCTTGGATGCTTAGGCTCCAATTTATCATATCTAGGGTTTGCTTTTCCATTCTTTCATTGTATTTCATCTAGTTTCACCATGTCAATGGTGAACTAAACCCTTTGTTGTTGGGGAATAATGTAATCTTTTGAAACTCTCTTATATTGAAATTCTTGTTCTATTCATATGCTTGCATATGTTGTTATTATCAATTATTGGGTTCTTTATCTATGCTTAAAGCTTTTATCATTTAACTCATTTGATAAATAGATGTTTGCCTTTGTCGATACGGGGACGTACGGGGAAGTCATGAACTGATAGGGAATTCCTTGATCAAGCAATACCACCTAGAAATAGGGGGTAGGACGATCAATTGTATTTTGCTTCTGTGGTACTTGCACTATTAGCTACTAGGGTAGACTAGGGATAGTAAGCCAGTAACTAGTAGTAGGCTCTTCTTGCCGAGGGATCGGGTTTAGGGTAGACTAAGAAAGTTTGCATAACAATTAGATAATAAAGCGAATTAATAAGAAGAGTAGATATAAGAGAGTGGATAAGATGAAATTGTAAACCCCAACAACTCCATTCATCCATACCTTTTTCTTGCCAATTGAATCAATTGCATTTGCATGTTTACTTTTTGTTTTTGCATTTAAACCACAAGTTAATTTTCTCTACAAGTCTTACAATTTTGATTTACACGAAAGATAAGGCCTTTGAGTCATTTGGGAAAATGATTATGGGTTTACTAATTATATTACTTGATACAATCTGGTATACTTGCCAGGGGTTTAACAAGTTTTTGGCGCCGTTGCCGGGGTCTCGTGGTTTAACTTTTCAAGTAGTGTAAGTTGATTGAACTTGACTTGGTGTAATTATTGTAATTATTTTTTTTTTGTTTTATTTTTCTTATCTGTAAAAGTGCTTTTAGGGTTTTTGTTTCTTGTGCATGCAGGAAGCAATACACACTAGGAGTAAGAAAAGCCAACAACCTCTTCTTTAAGGTTTATCAGATAGGAGAGAAAGAAGTGTTAGACGTCCATCACGTGAACTCTTTCCCTCTCCTGAAAGACTCTTACATTGTTCACCAGAGGCTTTTACACGGAACTTAGAGGAGATGGCAAATCAACCTCCTCCAAGACGCACACTTGCGGATAAGTCTAATGTTGTGGGCCCTTTCCACTTTAACAGCATAGCCATGCCTACTGGAGTATCAGATGAAAGAGTAAAGCTTAGCATGTTTCCATTCTCATTGGGAGGCAATGCTAAGACGTGACTTAATTATTTTCCTGAAGGAACATTCACTACATGGGAGACTGTGGTAACCAAATTTGTCAACAAATATTTTCCACAGTACAAAATTACACAGGGAAGGTTGGAGATCTCATCATTCAAACAGGGCATGGAAGAAACTCTTGGGCAAGCATGGGAAAGGTTTAAAGGCCTATTGAGGAAGACACCGGTCCACGGGTTTGACAAGACTACTCTAGTTCTTGCCTACCTAGGTGGTCTGAACACGCAGTCTAAAATGATGTTGGACGCCTCAGCTGGAGGTGATATGAAGAAAAAGACTGAGGACGAAGCTTATGACTTGATTGAGAGTATGACTGCTAATGAGCAAGAAACTTTTACTGAGATGGGTACACCTGTAAAAAAGGGGGGAGTTTTGCATTTGCCAGCAGATGATGCCATACTAGCCCAAAATCATCTTCTGAATCAAAAGCTAGATAATTTAACGAAGGTTCTCTCGCAACTTCCAAAGGAGATTAGGAATGTCTCCCAAGCACAACAACTTTGTCATTTTTGTGGTGGTGACCATATTAATGGTCAATGTGCTATGCTAGAGGAAATGCAGCAAGAAGACAATTACATGGGTAATCAATTCCAGTATAGGCAAGGTAATTTTAACCAAGGTAACTCTAGCCAAGGTTGGAAGAACCACCCTAGTATTGGACAAAATCAGAATAACCCATCTGGGCAATCAGGAAGCTTCCGACAGCAGCAACCATCACCTTTATGGCAGCAAGTAAGTAGTTTGACAGAGACTGTCAGAAGCTTGAATGACAGATTTGATAAATTTTTGAAAGTCTATGAGTCTCAAAAAGCTAGTGACCGAGCCAGCTTCAGATCTTTGGAGATTCAAATTGGTCAGTTGTCCAAAAGGGTAGAAACCACTGAAAAGAATCTGTTTAGGGATAACAATGATGTTAACCCTAAGGATGAGTGCAAAGTTGTTCTTACAAGAAGTAAAAGGAGGGTAGAGGTGGAAATAATTGATATTGCAACCAGTGAGGAGGAAGATGAAGAAATGATTAGTACGGAAGAATCTAATGAGCAGGGAAGCAGTGAAGAAGAAGAGGAGGAGAAAGAAGAAGAGAAAGAAAGTCACCGAGAGTCATTTAGGGAGATTTTTAATCAGGTGACTGTTGTTCCTTCAGTACTTCAACCAATTCCTGATTATTCCAAGAGGATTAAGTATTATCTTGGAGATATTATTGATCTTGATGATGAAGAAGATCAGGAATTTTGTGTTAAGCCTAGAAAGAAGGATCATCCGAAAAAAAGAAAGGATCTAGGGAGTTTAACTCTTCCATGTGTCATCAACGATGTGGATATAGGAAGAGCCATGATTGATTCAGGTTTGAGTATTAATTTGATGCCCTTCAGTTATTTCAAGAAGATTGGAGGGTTAGTAATAAAACAGCCAAACTACCCTGACAGTTGCGGATGGGAAGCCAGTTGGTAAGGTGGAAGATGCAATTGTTCGAATTGAGCAGTTGGAGTTCTTGATTGACTTTGTAGTTGTTGATATGGCAAATGAGGGAAGAATTCCATTAATATTGGGAAGACCTTTTATGAGGACTTCTAAAATGTTGATGTGTTTCAATGACGGGAAGATGATATTAAGAGATCAAGAACAGGTGTTGATTAATGATGGCACTGAAGAAAGTACAATCAAAATAAAAAAGAGAGACAGATATAAAAAGTTAAGAAGAGAAGTTGCATCTGAAGAAAACACAACAGGTACTGATACTAATAGCTGTAACTTTTTGCAGGTACCTGTAAATGAAGAAGGGAAAATTATCCATCCTGAACTAAAAGAAGACCCATTCCGACCAGGCATCAAGGTGAAATATAAGAAGAAGGAGTGGATAATAAAAGAGTTGAAGGAGAAAGGAGTGGTGGAGATTGAAGCACCATATTCTAAACGCACAAAGCAATTAGATGGAAGAAAGCTGAGAATTTGGTGTACTAAAGACACCAACACGAAGGACAACACATGATTTTGCTGGAGAAATATAATTTGTTGTAAACCATTTTTTTTTTGGTTTAGTATTTTTGACATGTAATTCCTTTGATATTTAAACAATTTTTGGGTAGCATCTACTGAGGGATGCTAATTTTCATGTATCTACTAAAGGATATAGAAGGTACACCTATTGAAGGGTGTTGGTAAGGATTGCACTTACTGATGAGTGTTGGACAAGTTTGGGTCAGGCTCGGACGTTAAACAAGCGCTACTTGGGAGGCAACCCAGTTGATTATTTGTTTGTTTCTAAACTCTGTCTTAAGTGCATTATATGTTTGCATGTGCATTTGAGAGGGGAAAGGCATGAAATTGAAAAACTGAAGGTTAAAATCAGGTGCGACAGGGTGGAATCACGCAAAAGCAAGCAAAGAAGAGAGTGAGATAATTATCGTCCACCGTTGAGCGGTGCATTTTACCGCTGAGCGGTGGCGGCGCAGACCGCGCTTGGGCTTTTAAAAGCTCAGCGTTTCTGGGGTTCTGCACTTTTGAAAATCCTCTTTGAAGCTCGCTCAAGCGTTCTCTGTGAACCCTAGCACCCAATTTGCACTTTCAAAGGTTTTCCAAAGAGATTTCCCCACTTTTTCTTATCACTCATTCACAAATAAACTCATTTTATACCATTCTCTTGTCAAAAGTTTGGTGTTTTTAGTGAGGGCTTTGCATCGGGAGGCATTCATCTCAATTAGGAAGAAATCTTGCAAGCATCTAGTCTCTCCACTCAAGTAAGTTGTGCAATTTCATTCTTAGGGTTTCTAAATTTGAAATTTGATGAAGAACATGCTTAGGAACATGATAAATTAGGGCTTTTGATTTCTATGTATGATTTGATGAAGTAGAAACTGTTTGAACCGATTGAATTGCATGGATTTGGTCTGGATTGATGAAATTAGTGTTAGAGTGGAGAATAGGGCAAATTGGAAAAGGATTTTGAAAAACCTTAGTCGTTGCCGCTGAGCGGTCTGCTTGGACGCTCAGCGGTGGCGCGACCAGAGGCAAACCGCTGAGCGGTCTTTTTTTACGCTGAGCGGTCTGCTGTATATTTTGTTGGATGCTTGATTTTTGATGCAGGGACGCTGAGGGGCCCTGTTTTTCCCTGGGTGTTGGACTGTAATTGGTTTGGAATCTGATTGATGATGTACTAACCTCTAATGATGATATCCTGTGGTACTTTGAATTTTATTTTATGCAAGAATGTCATCATCATCAAGAAGGGTGAAAACTCTTGCCAACAAAAGGAAGGAACCTGAGAGGCAAAGAAGATTCTATTCGCCTAGGTTCCTCTCCAGGAAACATGAGGAACACTATGTGACTGTGCAGGAGAGGAGATTGCTGATGGAGAGGAAGGCCACTTTTATCTGGGACTTGGCTCCTGAATTTGGAGTAGAGATTATGAGGAGAGACTGGGAAAGGCTGGCCACATATCCTACACCAGCTAGCATTGAATTGGTGAAGGAGTTCTATACGAACGCCTTGATTAGAGAAGGAGTATCGGCTGGAAGATACATGAGTTATGTTAGTGGGTAGACCATTCGGTATGACCCTGACACTATTAACAGCTTTTTGGGCACTGAATGGCTAGGTGAACAGTGCTAGTATGCAGCACTTGTTAGGGGGTTCAGAGACATAGCAGACATTGAGAGGGTTATGTGCCTTACTGGAAGGCATTTTAAGAATAATCCTAATGGAGTGCCCGTCAACATAAAGAGGGTAGATTTGACGCCTTTGGCGAAATACTGGATGGCATTCACTCATGCCAACATTCAGCCGTGCTCACATGTTTCCAACATCACCATGCATCAGATCATTTTCATTTACTACATGTTGAGGCAATTAGATTTAAATGTCGGGAAGGTCATTGCCAATGAGATTCAGAGTTGTGCTACCACTGTGAGTAGTAGGACACCGCTGGGACATCTGTCCCTGATTACCTTTTTGTGTCAGCAGACTGGGGTGGATACTAGAGTTCCACCATATGAGAGGCCTAGGAAGGCCATAGATGCTGCCTATTATCAGCAGTACTGTGAAGAAGAGGAGGTAGCCGGAGCACCTAGGAAACGTCCTAGGAGAGCAGCAGCACAACAGGAGCATGTACCTGCAGATGCACCGACACAACACGCCGAGCCATTCCAGATGAGGGACATGTTTATGTCCATGATGGAGGCTATTCGCAGAGGGCAGATAGCCACTACTGAGATGATAATAGGGTTGTACAATCAACCACCAGTGCACAGGTGGACCATGGACGAGTTTCATGGAGCTATGGTTTGGCCTCAGGAGCAGGCACAAGGCAGTGGATCTGGAGCAGCTGAAGCACCAGGCATGGATGAGGATGATGATGAAGATAACTTTGAAGATGTTGATGATGGAGACCAGGAGGACTCAGATGAGGACATGGATTGAGAGGGCAACTACTGATGGATGCACATGCTTTAGACAGGGTTTTATCTTGCACTTTTGTATTTTGTTTTTTTAGAATAGGTTGAATTGTGATTGTCAGTCTTTATGCTTGGCTTGAACACTAATTCTTAAAATGTTTAACTGAATGAAATGCATCATGAATATATTTGATGATGATTGGATGTGGATGATGATTGAGTTGTGTTGCATGTTGATATCCAGGTGAAAAGTTCACTAGCTATGTGAACAGATGTGTGATGATTTATGATTGTGGTTATGATGCTAAGCAGGGTGTATGAATGAATAATATGTGAGAAAGCATATTGTGTGAGGTATTGAGCTCTAGAATATTCATTGTTATATGTACTGTTCACCAGAAAACATGAATGATATTGCTTGAGTCTTGATAATTGATTGAATTGCATGCTTATGTCATATGATCAAGGCCATTGTTGGAAGCCCTTACTTAGCCAAATTTTCACCTAAATTGATTAGAACCATGTGTTCTACCATTTTTGAACCTTGGCCTTAAACAAGATGAAAACCCTTAGGGTTGTTGGGAAAATTTGAATGGCAAAAAGAAAGGCATTGAGCTTAAGTGTTGAAAAAGAGAAATGCATGAAGAAAAGAAAAAGCATGAAAGATAAGCGCAATGTAAAAGTATAAGTAAACGAAAGTGATAACGGTCTAAAAAACCGTTATTTTCATGCTTAAATTGATATCAAAATACACCCTTTATGGCTTAGAATGAGCTTAGAATCAAGTAAAACACTTAAGTTGAGTCATTTGAGAGTCAAAAGTTGTTTTTAGAGATATTATGCTTGTTTTGCATTGTTTTGATGAGAATTAAGAATGGAATTGAAGAAGGAAAGTCTTAGACTCAAGGCAGAAGAAGAAAAATGAAGAAAAGAAGAGTCTATGCACCGCTCAGCATCAAAATGCACCGCTCAGCACCAATATTCGAGGGAAAGCTGTTGTCTGGCGCCCAGGCGGTGACGCTAAGCGTCCAGAGCGATTAGAGGGAAACCGCTGAGCGGTAAAGAGTGACGCTGAGCGGTTGTCTGCTGGGCTTGGGCTTAAATTCTGTTACTTTTATGCCCTATATATAGCCCCAGTGCAATTCAAATATTATTCTTTTGGCAGAAGAGGACATCCAGAGCTATTCTACACTCCTTAGAGAAGATTTCTTGGATGCTTAGGCTCCAATTTATCATATCTAGGGTTTGCTTTTCCATTCTTTCATTGTATTTCATCTAGTTTCACCATGTCAATGGTGAACTAAACCCTTTGTTGTTGGGGAACAATGTAATCTTTTGAAATTCTCTTTTATTGAAATTCTTGTTTTATTCATATGCTTGCATATGCTGTTATTATCAGTTCTGGGTTCTTTATCTATGCTCTATGCTATTATCATTTAACTCATTAGATAAATAGATGTTTGCCTTTGTCGATACGGGGACGTACGGGGAAGTCATGAACTGATAAAGAATTCTTGATCAACAAATACCACTTAGGGATAGGGGGTAGGATGATCAATTATATTTTGCTTCTGTGGTACTTGCACTACTAATTACTAGGGGAGACTAGGGATAGTAAGCCAATAACTAGTAGTAGGCTCTTCTCGCCGAGGGATCGAGTTTAGGGTATACTAAGAAAGTTACATGACAATTAGATAATAAAGCGAATTTAATAAGAAGAGTAGATATAAGAGAGTGGATAAGATGAAATTGTAAACCCCAACAACTCCATTCATCCATACCCTTTTCTTGCCAATTGAATCAACTGCATTTGCATGTTTACTTTTAGTTCTTTGCAATCAACCACAAGTTAATTTTCTTTCAAGTCTTATAAGATTAATTTACACAAAAGATAAGGCCGAAGAGTCCTTTGGGAGAACGATATTGGGTTTTACCAATTATATTATTTGATAACGATCTTGTACACTTGCCACGGGTTTAACAAGTTTTTGGCGCCGTTGCCGGGGACTCATGGTTTAACTTTTCGAGTAGTGTAAATCGGTTGAATTTGACTTGATGTAATTATTGTAATTATTGTATATATTTTTGTTTTTGTTTTATTTTCGTTATTTGTAAAAGTGCTTTTAGGGTTTTTTTTTCTTATGCATGCAGGAAGCAATACAAACTAGAAGTAAGAAAAACCAGCAACCTCTTCTTGAAGGTATATCAGATAGGAGAGAAAGAAGAGTTAGACGTCCATCACGTGAACTTTTTCCCTCTCCTGAAAGACTCTTACATTCTTCACCAAAGGCTTTTACACAGAACTTAGAGGAGATGGCAAATCAACCTCCTCCAAGACGCACACTTGCAGATCAGTCCAATGTTGTGGGCCCTTTCCACTTCAATAGCATAGCCATGCCTATAGATCGTACAGTTAATATGGTGATGAACCCAACACTAATCCATCTGGTACAAAGCAATCAATTTCACGGATTGTCAAATGAGAACCCATATGATCATTTGACGACATTTAGTAAAATTTGCAACACTGTGAATATGACTGGAGTATCAGACGAAAGAGTAAAGCTTAGCTTGTTTCCATTCTCATTGGGAGGCAATGCTAAGAGGTGGCTTAATTCCTTTCCTGAAGAAACATTCACTACATGGGAGACTGTGGCAACCAAATTTGTCAACAAATATTTTCCACAGTCTAAAATTACTCAGGGAAGCCTGGAGATTTCATCGTTCAAACAAGGCATGGAGGAAACTCTCGACCAAGCATGGGAAAGATTTAAAGGCTTATTGAGAAAGACACCAGCCCACGGGTTTGACAAGACAACCCTAGTTCTTGCTTACCTAGGTGGTCTAAACACGCAGTCTAAAATGATGCTGGACGCCTCAACTAGAGGTGATATCAAGAAAAACACTGAAGATGAAGCCTATGACTTGATTGAGAATATGGCCGCTAATGAGTAGGAAACGTTTAGTGAGAGGGGCAAACCTGTAAAAAAGGGAGGAGTTTTGCATTTGCCAGCGGATGATGCCATACTAGCCCAAAATCATCTTCTGACTCAAAAGCTAGATAGATTGACGAAGGTTCTTTTGCAACTTCCAAAGGAGATTAGGAATGTCTCCCAAACACAGCAGCTTTGTGATTTTTGTAGTGGTGACCATATTAATGGTCAATTTGCTATGCCATAGGAAATGCAGCATGAAGCCAATTACATGGGTAATCAATTCCAGTATAGGCAAGGTAATTTTAACCAAGGAAATTCTAGCCAAGGTTGGAAGAACCACCCTAGTATTGGACAAAATCAGAATAACCCAGCTGGGCAATCAGGAAGCTTTCAACAGCCACAACCATCACCTTTATGGCTGCAAGTAAGCAGTTTGACAGAGACCGTTAGAAGTTTGAATGATAGATTTGATAAATTTTTTGAAAGTCTATGAGTACATGGATGGAGGACTCAGATGAGGACATGGATTGAGAGGGCATCTACTGATGGATGCCCATGCTTTAGATAGGGTTTTATCTTACACTTTTGTACTTGTGTTTCTTTAGAATAGGTTGAATTTTTTATTGTCAATGTCTATGTTTGGCTTGAACACTAATTCTGAAAATGTTTGACTTGATGATATTGCATTATGAATCTATTTGATGATGATTGGATGTGGATGATGAGTGAGTTGTGTTGATATTCAGGTGAAAAGATGTGTAATGAATTGTGATTGTGGTTATTATGCTAAGTAAGGTGTATGAATGAATGATGTGTGAGAAGGCATGTTGTGTGAGGAATTAAGGTCCAGAGTATTCATTGTTGGGTTCTTTATCTATGCTTAAAGCTATTATCATTTAACTCATTTGATAAATAGATGTTTGCCTTTGTCGATACGGGGACGTACGGGGAAGTCATGAACTGATAGGGAATTCCTTGATCAAGCAATACCACCTAGGGATAGGGGGTAGGATGATCAATTGTATTTTGCTTCTGTGGTACTTGCACTACTAGTTACTAGGGGGGACTAGGGATAGTAAGCTAGTAACTAGTAGTAGGCTCCTCTCGCCGAGGGATCGGGTTTAGGGTAGACTAAGAAAGTTTGCATAACAATTAGATAATAAAGCGAATTTAATTAGAAGAGTAGACATAAGAGAGTGGATAAGATGAAATTGTAAACCCCAACAACTCCATTCATGCATACCTTTTTCTTTCCAATTGAATCAATTGCATTTGCATGTTTAGTTTTTGTTTTTGCATTTAAACCACAAGTTAATTTTCTCTACAAGTCTTACAATATTGATTTACACGAAAGATAAGGCCTTTGAGTCCTTTGGGAGAACGATATTGGGTTTACCAATTATATTACTTGATACGATCTGGTACACTTGCCAGGGGTTTAACATTTACCAATCTTTGAGAAGTCTTTAATAAATCTTCTGTAAAACCTAGCATGGCCTTAGAAACTCTGGATTCCTTTCACATTCGTCGGTGGTGGAAGTTTTTCAATAACCTCCACTTTTGCTTTATCCACTTCAATCCCCCTAGGAGAAATCTTATGGCCCAAAACAATTCCCTCTGTTACCATGAAATGGCACTTCTCCCAATTAAGCACAAGGTTTGTTTGAATACATCTTTTAAGAACAACATCCAGGTGGGTGAAACACTTCTGAAAGGAATGTCCAAACAATGAGAAATCATCCATGAAGACTTCTATACACTTCTCCATAAGGTCTGCAAAAATAGCCTGCATACACCTTTGAAACGTAGCTGGGGCATTACATAATCCAAATGGCATTTGTCTGTAAGCAAATACACCAAATGGACATGTAAAGGCTGTCTTCTCCTGATCTTTAGGATCTACCAAAATCTGATTATACCTAGAATACCCATCCAGGAAGCAATAAAAAGCTTGTCCAGCCAGTCTTTCTAGCATCTGATCGATGAAAGGAAGAGGAAAATGATCCTTCCTAGTGGATGTATTTAATTTCCTGTAATCAATGCACATCCACCACCTAGTAACTGTTCTTGTTGGAATAAGCTCATTCTTCTCATTGTGAATCACTATCATGCTCCTTTCTTTGGAACCACTTACACTGGACTTACCCATTTACTATCAGAAATTGGGTAAATAATACCAGCTTCCAAAAGCTTTAACACTTCTTTTCTGACCACCTCCTTCATCACAGGTTAAGGCTCCTTTGTGGTTGAGCTACTGGCCTATAATCATCCTCCATAAAAACTTTATGCATGCAATATGTTGGGCTTATACCTTTATCATCTGAAATTGACCACCCAATAACACCCTTAATGACTTAGAAACTTGCTTTGACTCATGATTTTGCTTTAGTTTTGTGAATAAAAGAGTTGAGGATTTACTACATGATTTTATTACTAAATTCCCTTGATTTTTTAGGTTTTTGGAATGATTTGAAAAAATGGTTGAAGTATCAAGGGGTTGCACGCAGAAAAGTCAACCAGTCAACTAGAAAAGTCAACTAGTCAACTAGGAAAGTCAATCAATCAACCAGAATGCTGAAAAGTCAACCAGAGTGCAGTTTCAGTATCGCAGGTGGCGCTGAGCGCCAGTCTCTGGACCGATTTTTCACTGTTTTTCGCCTGGGCGACACTGCTGAGAGCCATTCTGAGTGTCGCACCAACCGCTGAGCGGTACTATAGCGCTGAGCGCCATTTTTGTGGATATGAGCCAGTTTTTTTGTTATTTTTATGATCTGTTTTGGGCCTGGACCCGTTTTCTGTTATTTTTCTGGCCTATTTAAAGACCTGGACACCCTAGAGAATGTATCTTTTGATAGCTTAGGCACATAAACATATTTTTCACCCCTTTGGGGGCAGATTTGGGGAATTGACAGCTCTTCTTTTCTCTTTCTAGGGTTTTATCTTCTTCCATTCCATTGTACACCTAGATTCTCCATGACGATGGAGAACTAATCTCATATGTTACTGGGGAATGATGTAACCTCTAAACTCTCTTGTATTTCAATTGTTCTTGAATATATATGCTTACATTCATTATTTGTTAGGGTTTCTCCTCTATACTCTATGCATGATTTGTTTAACTCATTCAAATGCATGATCATTGATTTTGTCGATATGGAGACATACGGGGAAATCTAGAAATGGGGAATTTCTCTTGATGATGAAATATTACCTAGAGATAGGAATACGAAAGTCAATTGCTTTAAGCTTCTGTGGATATTGCATGAATGATTACTAGGGACACTTGAGATAGTTAACTAGTAATTGTGATTAGGCTCTTTTCACCGAGAGATCGGGTTTAGAGTAAAATAAAAAGTTGCATTAACATTAATGAAGAACATGAATTCGTTTATGCATGAGAGTGATTACGTGAAATCTAAACCCTAACAACATATTCATCTCATATTATCAACATCATCCATTCACTTTTACGTCTAGCCTCAATTTATCAAATTGCATTCATGTTTATTTTTCCACACTTTGCATTCAAAAACCCCAAAATATTGTTCTTATAGTCTTGATTGGTTAAGCAAAAGCACAATTGTTTAGTGCCGTGAGTCTCTTGGGAAAACGATAATCGGACTTATCGTTTATTACTACTTGATACGATCTGGTACACATGCCAGAGTGTTAACACTATGGTGCTTGGAATGGTGAATCTCCCTGGATCTTGAAGTTTAGGAGGTAACATCTTCTGTATGATTGCACTGCAATTACCCTGCACTTCAATAGTCTTTTTCTCAATATACTTTCTTTTCTTCATGAGAAGCTCCTTTAAGAACTTTGCATAAGAAGGCATTTGCTGCAGTGCCTCAGAAAAAGGTATGGTGATCTCAAGCTTCTTAAAAATCTCCATAAATCTTTCAAACTGTTTCTCTTTTTCCTTCCTTGAATAAATCTTTGGATAGGGAAGGGGTTTATCAAACTCTTCTTTTTTCACCTTTTCAACATCTTCTTTCTTTATTTCTCCCTCAACTCTATTTTTTTCACTCCCCACACTTTCTTCTTCCTCTCTTTTCTTTTTCTGTTCACTTTCCTCCTCTTCACTCATTTTTTCTTTCTCTTTTCTCTCAATTTTTCTCTCATCTAACACTTTACCACTCCTAGTTACAATGGTCTTGCATTCTTCACTTCTCACATTCCTCTCACGCCCCTTTATCTTCTTTACATGTGTTTCCACTCTGATTCTCATATCCTCCATGCTTTTAACGTAGGCCATACTCATATTCATCACGTGCTGAAAAAGTTCTTCAGAATTTGTGTTCTTCTTAGGTGACGTGATTGGTGGTTGCCATTGAACTTTTGAAATATTATGAATTTCCTGTGGCAATAGAGAAAGTTTCTATATTACTTCTTCCAACTACTGAGTGATCATTTTGTGTTGTTCAAGCACAACATCATGATATTGTAAATGTGAAACCTCTTGCTGTTGAAGAAAATCTCCATTTTCACTATTCATCTCATTATCACTAACCGCCATATTCTCTATCAACTCAAAAGCTTCTTCAACAGTCTTTCTCTTGATATTAGCTCTAACTGAGGCATCTAGCATAAGCTTAGACTGAGTGCCAAGACCTCCAAGGAACGTGAGAACTACAGCTGTATTATCAAAACCATGCACAAGCGTCTTTCTCAGCAAGCTTTTAAATCTGTCCCACGCCAGGCCTAGGGTTTCTTCCATGCCTTGCCTGAAAGAGGAAATTTTCATCTTACCTTTGTTGATCTTAGACTATGGAAAATATTAATTCAGAAATTTTGCCACCATAGCCTCCCAAGTTGTAAAGCTTTCTTCTGGGAAAGAATTTAGCCACAGTTTAGCATTGCCTCCTAATGAGAAAGGAAACAAGCTAAGCTTAATTGCTTCGTCCGGAACTTCGTTGATCTTTAAACGTGGTGAGATGATCATATGGACTTTCGTGTGACAGTCCATTAAACTGGTTGCTTTGCACCAAATGTATCAACGCCAGTTTAACTTCCATATTCAATGCATTGACCCTCGGCCTTGCAATGCTACTAAAGTGTTGAGGGCCAACCACATTAGTTGCATCCGCCAAAGTGCATCTAACAGGAGAAGCTTCCTCCTCAGCCATATCTTTTGCGCTCTGGTTGGATGTTTCCGATGAGGGTTGCAACAGTCTCTCAGAAGAAGGGAATAATTCTCTAGATGATCTTCGAACTTTGCCTCTCCTTTGAATTGCACTTAAACCTTCAAGAAGAGGTTGTTGATTTTTCTTGCTCCTAGTATGAATTGTATCCTGCATACACAAGAAACAAAACCCTAAAAAGCACTTTTATATAAAAATAAAACAAAAACAAAACAAAAAACAAAAATCAAGTCAAAACAAAAACAAAAAAAAACAAAAATAAAAAATCACACTACTAGAATAGTTAAACCACGAGTCCCCGAAACGGAGACAAAAACCTTTTAACACTTCGGCAAGTGTACCGAATCGTATCAAGTAATAATAAAATGGTAAGTTCGAGTATCGTTTCCCAAAGGACTCTTAGGCCTAAACGTTCGTATGAATTCTTGATTTCTTAACACTTGATGGAACGAGAATTAGGGTTTTAAATGCAAAACATAAAATAAACATGGATGCAAAGATTGATCAATTGACAGTTGGAACTATATGGATGAATGGTGTTGTTGGGGTTTATGATTTCATCCTAATCCACTCTCATATATTTACAAATTCTTCCTACTTATACTTCTTTATCAATGTTAGTGCGACTTTCTAAATTCCCCTAATTCCAATATCTTGGAGGATAGAGTCTACTCCTAATTACTAGTTTACTATGTCTAGTCTTCTTAGCAATTATTCATGCATTACATGATTCGCACAGAAGCTTAAGGCAATTGGTCCTCCTATTCCTATGTCTAGGTAATATTGCTACCAAGAGAATTCCCTCATGTCTAGACCTAACTATACGTGTCCATATAGATAGAATCAAAGATTATGCTATTGAATAACGTCTTAAACAAAGCATGCAAATATAATGGAGGAAAAACTCTAACAATTGATAAAAGAAAGCATATGAATCAAGCAAGAATTTTCATATATGAGAGTTTCAAAAGGATTACATCGTTTCCCCCAACAACAAAGGGGTTTAGTTCACCATAATCATGGTGAAACTAGATGAAAAGAATGAAAAGAATGAAAAAGATAACGCTAGAATTGATAGATTGGAGCTTCCGCATCCAAAATCTGTCTCTAATGAGTGAAAAGAGTGTTTTTGTGTCCTTTTTGCCAAAAGATACCCCTCTGGTTCGTCTGGGGTCTATTTATGACTTATAAAAATAATAGAATTTTAGCCCAGGCCCATAAGTACACTGCCCGACGGTAGGTGCGACACTTTGACTCATCCCTCAGCGCTGCCCTTTAAGCGTCTGGTAGAGAATTCTCTAAGGAGTACACCGCCCAGCTGTGGATTCACTGCCCAGTGGTAGCTTCGACTCTTCTTCTCTACACTTTTTCTCCTTCTCTTAAGTCCAACTCCTATCTTCTTCAACTTCCTTCATTCAATTCCTGAGAAATCCTGCCAAATCATGGTAAAACCAAGCATAAAACCAAGAAAACCAACTTTGACTCTCTTATTCTCTAACTTAACCAAATGGCATGATTTCAAGCTAATTCTAAGTCATAAAGGGTGTGTTTAATATCAAATTTAAGTATTAAAATAACGGTTTTTGAACCGTTATCAACACTGATGGAGTTGGTTTCGTTCCTTCTGTAACATTCGCTAAGAAGCTCTTCAACCATTGAGCCTCATTACTAATCATTTCAAGAGCAACAAACTCAGATTTCATCTTTTATCTTACAATAATTGTTTGTCTCGCTGATTTCCATGTAATTGCACCACCCTCAAGTGTGTATACATAACCACTAGTTGATTTTATCTCGTCTGAATCAGAGATCCAATTAGCATCACTATACCCTTCTAGTACAGCGAGAAACCCATTATATTTAATGGAATAATCTATTAAACCTCTTAAGTATCTCATAATCCTAGCAAGTGCATCCCAATGTTCCTGATTTGGACATTGAGTGTACCTACTCGGTCTGCCTATTGCATAAGCAATATCGGGTTTAGAAAAGCTCATCAAATGCAGTAAGCTCCCGATTATCTGGACATACTGAGATTGAGAAATAGATTCTCCTTTATTTTTTATTAATTTATAATTAGCATCATAAAATGTACTTACTGGTTTAAAGTCATAAAACTCAAAATTCTTAAGAAGTTTCTCAATGTATTATTCTTAGGATAGTAATATACTATCTCCCTTCCTTATAATTCTAACACCTAAAATAATATTGGTTTCACCCATGTCTTTCATTTCAAAATTCGAGCCTAGAAACAGTTTAGTTCTAACGACAATGTCATTACATATACCAAAAATTAACATATCATCCACATGCACACATATAATATCACAACTACCATTTTCAGATTTAGAGTACACACATTTATCAACATCATTAGGTGAAAACCCATCATATAACAATACATTATCAAGTTTTTCATGCCATTGTTTTGGTGTTTGTTTCAACCCATAGAAAAGATTTTAAAATTTGACATACTTTATTCTCTTGATCAGGTATAACACACCCTTCAGGTTGAGTCATGTAAATTTCCTCCTCCAAGTCACCATTCTAAAAGGATGTTTTAACATCCATATGATGTATCACTAATTTATGGATAGTTGTAGAGCTAACAATACTCGAAACATATCGTCTGTGTTCTGAAAACAATTATTTGTGTTGGAAAACAGGTAGGCTTCTTTTTACACCAAAAGGGGTGGGGGGGGGGGGGCTGAATTGGTGGTTTATCAAAAACAAAGTCTTTTCGCAATCTTAAAATCAAATTATTAAACTTTACAAACTTTCTTGAAATGCAAGTAATGAAAATTCGTGTGTAGCGGAAAAACGTAGTTGACTGCGCAGATAGTAAAGTTGATTGTAAGTAAAAGTGCAGGGATAGAGAAAATCAAACACTGGTTTTTCTACTGGTTCGCCCAACAATGCCTACATCTAGTGTCCTCCCAACCCAGGAAGAAAATGCACTATAATGGTTGCGGTATTTACAACAAGGAATTTATAGAAGACCTCCACGTCAAAAATATAAATCTCCTCTCTAACCCTTAACCAAAATATAGGCAATAAACCCAGCAAGAAATGTAGCAAGATGTCCCCTCTCCTGCAATCTGCCAATCACCACTTTGAACAATCGTCAAAGTGAACCAAACTCCACAAGTTTATCCATTGTTATCACAACAGGTCCAATGCAGCAAGCTTCAAAGATGCCAAGTCAGAACAGATTCTTGATCAAACCGAAACACCTTCAATGTGCAGAATGTGATCAAGCAGTGTATGCGCAACCAATCTCCCTTTGAATCTCTTTCAAGTAAGATCACCACTGTCTTCTTGGAGAATTCTTGTAGCACTAAGATCAGAGATATCAATCTGAAACAGAAATGAAATTGTTAGATCATCAAAAGTCTATGAACATCTTTGTGTTTAGTCAATTTATAGATTTCTGTTTAACAGACATTCTCTGAGTTGAATAAGCTACTAATACACTCGACTGAGTTATGAAAGTTATAACAGTTCAGTCAAACAAGTAGCATACAGTCAACCAAAATAAAAACACATTTAATACAGTTCACAAAACATTCAATGCTCAACTAACTTTTGAAAATATTGCCATTATAGTGCAAGAGCATAACAGAATTTCAAATCAAACAACTAATACAGTCGAATATGTGGCGCACATAGTCGACTTCGACAAATAAGAACATTTGAAATTCTTTCCTTCTCAAAATCTCATAGAGCAGTGATTCTCAAAATCTGTACAAAGAATTTAACATAGTCGAATCAATTAATGATGGAGTCGACTTTTCTGCAGCATTGTCACACAATTATAAGGTCACAAAAGTTCTTGTGGTTTTCATGCATTAAAACATGTGCAATGCATCCAGAAATGATGTAACTAGTACAAGCTCAATATGCATGCATTCACACAGCAATACAACACATAAACATCTTCAATAGATATATCAAACATTCAGCATAACAACATGTAACACAACAACAACATATATGTGTTATTAAGCAATGTGTTGTCATCATCAAAAATTAGAGTGATATAGATATTGTGTTGTCAACAATCTCAACAATTTGACTTTCCGGAATCTGGTTGTTCATTCATAAGTCCGTAAGATTATTGTGGAAATTTATGACTAAATCACGAACAGTATTTCCTGAGGCGTGTAGTTTCACTGTTCTTAAAGTAAAACCAGGATATTTTTAGAAAATAAAAGGAGAAAGAATGAAACTAAGAGAAATGAGGATGAGAGAAAATGTTGTGTGTTTAGGAATACAAGGAAATGATCTATTTATAAAGCATGAACTATCCCTTAGGTGAGAAACTCAATCAAAGACCATTGTCAACAATAATAAATAATAAATAAATAAATAAAAACTGAATGTTATACCAGAAAAACGTTTTATAAACCATAATAAATAATAAAAACCTGACTATTTGTACTTGTAAATGTTGTCCACCTTCAAATCCTACGTTTCTTTTACAGTAAATTATTATTTTATGACAATAAAAGCCTATAAAAACTCTGATTGGGCTTTATGCCCGGACTATAAGAAGGAGTGCTTCTCCCTGCACCTGGCCTTCGTCTTGCACCTCCTGTTATTTTTACATTTCCAAATTTAACCCTGTCAGAGGAATATTTTGAAATTAAAAAAGTTGACTCCTAGTGAACACATCCATTCATTGCAGATAGCGTGAACTTATACCCCTTTCTCCACTGTCCTCCGTATTTCACATTTCATTTTTAAAAACCTATACCCCTTCTTCCTTCCTTCTGTGCCGCATCACTCCTCACCTTATACTCCCCACTTTGGTGATTACTGTTTAGTGTTGTTGTTTGGCTGCGTGTTGTTTGGCTTGAAGCTACATTGCGTCCAGGTCCAGGTTAGTTGTTATTTGCTTTGTTTAGCCTACTCATATACAAAGAAAATTGTTTGGTTATATGTTGTACTGCTTGTTGTTTGGGATTGATTTGGGGTTGGGGTTAGGGATTTATTGGGGGTTGGGTTGGCCGATCTGGGTTACGTAGTAATCGTGCAGAACCGCACTTGGTCGTGCGGTTGAGGGGAACCGCACTCGGGAATTGCAGCTGTTGTTTTCCGATTTGGTGAGGTGCGTCAGCGAGGTGATGGTGTAGTGGTTCTCGCCGCAGCTGGAGAAGTGCATTGGTCCCTATGCTTGGGAACCGCACTTGGTCGTGTAGTTGAGGGGAGTCGCACTTGGGAAGTGCGGTTGTTGTTTAACGATTTCGCGAGGTGGGGCAAAGGAGGTGGAGGTGCATTGGTACTCACCGCACATGGCGAAGTGCGTTGGTGCCTACGGTTGGTGTTGCGACCTGCGGTCAAGATTTTTTAGGGTTATGTTTTTTGTTTTTATTTTCTGCATGAAAAATTTTATTATTATATTAAAGTATTTTTTTTAATATTTTTTTTTTGTTTTTGTAGTGTATGCTTTGTTTTGTTTATTATTATTTGTTTATTTATTTTTTTAAAAATTTTTTATTATAATTTTAAATTTTGTATATAATATTTATTATGTATATTTTTTTTGTTTACTCTGATTTAATTTGTTATTGAATTTGTTTTTAATATGTAATTTTTATGAAATTATTTATTTCATTATAGAATAAGTATTTTGCCTAATTTTAAATTTTTAACTTTCTTTATTTATTTTAATATTTTTATTGTGTTTGTTATAATTTGTAATTATGAAAGTATTATTCATTAAGTATTTTTTGTTGGTATTTTTTTAATCCTTTATTAATTTATTATTATTGTTTTAAGTTTTGAATATTTTTTATATGCTTGAATATTTATTTTTATGTATTTATTTAATTTTTGTACATAATTCATTAATAATATAATTGGTTAATAGAAATGGTTAGAACAAGAGGTGGATCATCTTATCGTGGTGAGGCTTCATCTTCTCGTGGTGAGCCTTCATCTTTATCACATGATGAAAGGATACGACCTACGACATCTGCTTGTAGAAGACGCGTAGAAGAATATTGTGTGGACTTTATTGATGAGCCTGAGGATGTCCAGTAGGACGAGTTTATACAGCAAGGACATGGTCAGGGCGACTATGTTGAGCCTGATGATGTTCAGCAGCAGGATGACTATAGTGAAGAAGAAGATGAAGATCAAGATCAAGATGGTGGATTCCCAAGAGGTCCACATGACATCTCCTTGCTTACACATTATACCCATCATGTTGCATTTTCCATCTGGCAAGGCCGGGTTAGCCATCAACCTAAATGTTAATTGTTCATTAATTGTTTATTTGTTTTTGTTATATAATTTTTTGCTTTTATGTAGGATCAAGGGGAGATCAAGGTGAGGTCCCATTGTAAACTATTAAAACATTTTGGAATGTATCATGAGGCTATTGAGCCTTATATCTCCATGTCGGGGTTGGCTTCCTTATTCAACCTATCATACGAGTATGCTGATCATGGATTCATCGTTTCCCTTACGGAGAGGTGGCACCTAGAGACGAATACTTTCCACCTCTCGATAGGTGAGATGAGCATCACATTAGATGACGTTCATAATCTGCTCCACTTACCTATCATGGGGCAATTTTGTGACGTGGAGGACTTAAAGTACGATGAGGCTCGATCTCATCTTATGGACTTGCTCGGCGTCGACCGCGCCAAAGCTTCAGTTGAGATGAAGCAGTCACGCAGTCCAAAAGTTAGGTTGAGCTGGCTCCACGAGGTATACCAGAAGTGCATTCAACAGGAGCTCTAGGAGTGCGCTGCTCGGGCCTACTTATTGAATTGCTTGGATGCACAATTTTTACTAATAAGAGTGGGACATTGATTCGCGTCTCGTACCTCCTTCTGTTGCGAGACTTGAATGCTTGTGCGAGATATGCCTGTGGAGCACCTACACTATCACATACTTATGAGCAGCTAGGAGATGCTAGCTTCAATGGTGTCAGACATATAGCTGGATATTCCACTCTTCTACAGGTACATCTTAGTTTTACGAATTTTTTTTAATAAATATAGGAATGTATAAAATAATATAAGTAATGTTTTTTGTAGAGTTGGATATATGAGTCTTGAGATTGTTGATAAGGGAAGCACTGGTTTAGCTAACCTTAATCTCACAATGCTTTAATCAGTCTGGTTTTCTTATGATGACAACGCATTATTAATAACACTATTTGTTATGTTACATGTTCTATTCCTTATTGTGAATGATATCTTGTTGAACATGTTTTGTGTTGATCTTGTTATATGAATGCACACTCACTGAGCTTATATCTGATACATCATGTATGAATGCATTACATATTTGAAGAGAAAACCACATGCACTTTATGAACTTATATTGTGTGGCATAACTGCAAGTTTTAAGTCGACTTCATTATGAAGTAAGTCGATTAAAACTCGTAACTATGCACAAATTTTCAAAAGTAGTGTTTTGAGTGATTTTGTATTGAAAAGATTTTCAAATTGTGCTGAAGTGCCTAAGTCGACTACATGCGCAGTGGATCCGACTTAGTTAGTTGTTTGATTTGAAATTTTGTTATGCTTGTATACAATAACGACTATATTTCAAAAGTTAGTTAAAATATTTGTGTTATTCAACTGTATTAAATGCAAAATCAATTTGGTTATTGTTGACTGCTACTATTTGACTTAACTCTTATAACTGTTTGAGGACAATTGACTTTATTAGTAGCCTAGTCGACTACAGGAGCGTCTGATTTATAGAAAACTATAAATAGACGTGCCTTAGTTGATCACGAAGTCCTTGGATATTCTAACACTTTTATTTGTGATTTACAGATTGTGATCTCTAAGAATTTGCTCCGAGAACTCATTAGGAAGACCGTGGTGATCTTTATTTGAAGAGGTTCTTTGAGGGAGACTGTATCGCGCTTACTGTTTGATCAGAAATCTGCACAGCTGGTGTATTCTTGTTGATCAAGACTGCCTTCAATCTATTGGAGAATTGTTGTTCCTATTGTGATTACAGGAGGTTGACTTGTGGAGTCTGGACACTTTAAGGATTGTTCAAAGTGGGTTAAAGATTGTAGAAGAGGGGATATCTTACTGTAGATCTTTGTTGTTGTACTACCTATATTTTGGTTAGAGGGTTAGAGAGGTGTTTTATATTTTTGACGTGGAGGTCTCTATAAAAGCCTTGTTGTAAAAACCTTTACCATTATAGTGCATTAGCTTTCGTATTGTGGAAGGACACTGGATGTAGGCATTAAGGCCGAACCAGTATAAAACCCTGCGGTTGATTTGTCTATCCGCACACTTTTACATTTAGTCGACTTACATGTTTACGTAGTCAACTTAATATTTCCGCTACACTTAAAATTTTCATTCCTTGTGATTCAAGAAACTTTGTAAAGGTTTTTAATTTGTGAAAAAGATTTCGAAAAGACTCTGATTTTGAAACCTGACGAATTCACCCCTCCCCCTCTTTGTGTTGAAACGAAACCAACCTGTTTTCCAACAATTGGCACCAGAGCTGGTTTTCATAAAATATTTTAAAAACTAGTCGACTTCGTTTTTCCTTGAATCGACTATATACCTGGGAATGGCTTCCAGTTTTCAAACTTTTCGTGAAGGTGCATTTACAAACAGACCACCTCTGTTTGCTCGTGAAAATTATCCTTTTTTGAAAATTAGAATGCAAATCTTTCTTGAATCCGTGGATAGAGGAATTTGGGATGCAACTGTGAATGGTCCTTTTGAGCGAATATGATGGAAAAATTGTTTTAAAAATATTTTCTGGGTGGTGTTAAAAAGAGAACAAGAAAGCACAATATGATGTCAAAGCTAGAAATATCATTCCCTCTACACTAACTGTTGATGAATTTTTCAGGATATCTCAATGCAAATCTGCCAAGGAGATGTGGGATGTCTTGGAAGTCACTCATGAAGGCACTATTGAAGTCAAGAGAGCAAGGAAGAATTCTCTGATTCAAGAGTATGAACTTTTCAGGATGAAGGCTGGTGAAACAATCTATGAAGTCCAGAAAAGATTCACTCACATTGTAAATCATCTTATGGCTGTTAGCAAAATCTTTGACAAGGAAGAGATCAATATCAAGATTTTGAAAAGCTTAAACAGAAACTGGCAACCCAAAGTCACAACAATCTTTGAGTCCAAAGATCTCACAAGCATGAATATGGCTACCTTGTTCGGCAAGTTAAGATAACATGAGTTAGAACTTGGAAGGTTGAAGGACGAAGAAGAGATTGAAGATAAGAAGTCCATTGCACTGAAAGCAACAAGAAAGAAAACCTCAAAGTCAGAGGAACAATCAAATGCAGAGATGTACGACAAAGAATTGATGACCATGGTGGTAAGAAAGTTTAGTCGACTTATGAAATATGACAATCAACTTACTAACCATGCAGGTCATAACAAAGCCAAGAAAGCTCACAGGTCAAATACTATACAATGATATTAATGTGGAAAAGAGGGACATATCAAACTAGATTGTCCATACCTGAAGCCAAAGCAGAAAATTAACAGAAGGTTTCCTCAAGACAAAAGCAAAAAGCAAAAAGGAGCTTATATTGCTTGGGAAAACAGTGATTTGGATTCTTCAAGTGATGAAGATCATGATCAAGAAGAGGAGTCTAATATCTATTACATGGCTGGAGCATCATTGGCCGACTTTGACAGTGACACAGAGTTTGAACAAGAACTGGTTGAAGTCAAATATGACCTACTGCTGGATGCTTTCAAGGATGTTCATGCTGAAGCTATGCGACTCCAGTATAAGGTTAATTGACTTAACTCTGATAGGAAGGATTATGAACATAGAATCAATAATCGTGTCACTAAGAATGAAAAATTATAGAAAGAATTAGATGAAGCCTTATTGTCTGCTAAAAAGGTTAAAATTGAGACTATTACAGTAAAGAAAGCATGTGATAAATGTCCTACTCATGTAAAACAAATAGATTGCTTGACTAGTATGCTAGCCAAATTTACACAAGGTAGAGATAACTTGAATGTTGTATTAAATTCTACTGGTAGAGTTATTAACAGACAAGGCATTGGTTTTAAAGCTAACTCTTATAGGGCCAATACAAGAAAATTTTCAGATTTAAGCAAACCTGTTAAACATGCTTGCTTTTATTGTAATTGTGTTGGTCACACTGTTAGAACTGTTACTATAGAAGAGTTGGAGTTCCTAAAGGTTTATATGTGTGGATACCTAAGGAACATCTGGCCTCAACTAACAATCAAGGACCCAAGTTCAAATGGGTACCTGAAACAAAAACTTAAACTGTTTTGCAGGATTACAAACAGGTGCAGTGAGAAGTCAAGGATGAACTACATTAGCTATATCAAACATCTTGAGTATCTACAACTGGTCACATGTATTCAGCTTACTGCATTATGTATGAATAGATTGATTGTTTGAAAATTGATTGTTTATTGATTGCATGATTGATTGGTTGAATGATTTGTTTGAAAAATGTTTTTTTTCACGACTTTTAGTCGACTGCATTATGAGCGTTGTCGACTGTGTGTCTCTGTATGTCTGAATCTGTTTTGAATTCTATCTATCATACAGTATTCAAATTTTTTCTTATTCAAATCGACTAAGTGTCTTTTTGTTTGGGTCTTTAATATTTGAAAATTTAAAAAATTTAAAATATGTCATTTTGTGATTTGATGCTTCACGCCATCTCTGTCCATCCTGTCTAAGCCGTACTTTATTCCTAACACTAGCACACACACTACTTTTGTATTTCCAATGATCCTTGACTGAATTCTGTGTATTCTGAGTGTCTCTGGAAATGGCCTCTTTGTCTCATCTCTCTAGACAAGGAAAAGCAAAATGCATTGCAACTGTTAGAGAAGCTAATATGAATGGTTGGATAAGTCACGACGACTATCGAGTGAGATTTACTAATGGATGTCCTAAAGTGGTTGTATCACCAAGGTATCTTGACTTGAGTTTATTTGGAAAGGAAAACTTTAAATTTCCTGAATGGATTGAGTTTCAAGATTTGTCGACTTTAGTACAAATGAATGGAGATTGGTATCCTAATCTTGTCAGAGTGTTCTACCATCACTTGAAAATTATCAATGGTGACATCTGCTCAAGGGTTAAAGGAACTGACATCATCATCAACAATGATGTTTGGCAACAAACAACTGGATTAAAGGCTGAAGGAATCTCTTCTCATCTACCGAACACTCAAATAAATCAGTGGCTAAATAAAAAGGATCTCTACAGAGGGTGGCTCAGACTTCCTGTAAGTCAAATAAGAGAAAACATTTTTGTACATAAAGATCTCATAATTGAAGAAATGGTTCTTGCACACATACTGGCATGGGTGATTCTACCGGGAAGATTGATTCAAGATGAAATGACCTTAGAGGATGTATGTCTTCTGCATGCTATCAAGAATAATATACCCACCAACTTGGTGGAAGTATTAAAGGATCACATAATCAAAGTTGCTCACAGTAAAGCTCAGTTAATAGTCGACAAGCTCGATCAGCTTGAGACAAAGGTTGATCTCATTTTGCAACACAGAAAGAATAGAGACACATCTAAGGATGAATCTATGAATTCAGTTGAAGAAGGAAAGGAATAAAAAATACACCTCTTTTTGTGTTTTAAGCCTCTTACCACTCTATGTTATAAGTCTTTCTTTTGTTTCTGTTCTGACTATCTGTTTAGAATGTTTTTAGTCTTTTTTTTCAAATGGCTTAGAATTGCCATTATACTTTGGTCTTGTTCGAGTCTATCAGATGTAATATCTTTTGAACAATAAATGATAGTATTTTGATTCAAATCCATTTGCCTTAATTGATTGATTGAATCTGCTTGGATGAATATTGAATGGACTGTGTAATGATTGAAGTTGACTATGCATGTTTTCACTATTACATTGACTGTTTTGCGTATTGACTTCTTATCTGATTATTTTTTCTTGCATAACTAAACTGCTTGATCTGCAAGATATTTTGAAAGGTTTTGCAGGAAACATTGCTTTGGAATTTACTGCTGGATCAAAACTGTTTGGAAAGCAATGAAATCGACTTAGTTATTGATCAAATCAACTTATCAAATACAGAGGTTATCAAATCCAGTTATTGGAATTTGCTTTTTAAGTTGTTTGATCATTTCTATATTAGTTTTCTTCAATATATCTCTGTTCTTATATGACTGTTTTGCAATGAGATTATATTGTGAGATTGTTGATAGTGGTATCTTTGCTTGATTGAATTGTGCAATCATAACATTGATACAATCTTGATACAAACTAATTGTATGCTCTAATATCTATGTGATTGCATTGTGCATAGAAATCTGATTTTGTTGTATGCATAGTGATAGAGGGAGCGTTATTTGATTACATAGATTTTTAACATGCCTACATTCTAGGGGGAGTATATATATATATATATATATATATATATATATATATATATATATATATATATATATATATATATATATATATATATATATATATATATATATATATATATATATATCATGTGAATGTGAATATCTGTGATAGGGGGAGCATCAATGCATGTTTAAACTGTTTACTTTGATTTTTTTTTCTTATGCATCTCTATTGTGCATGGTATTAGCTAATGAACAAAGGGGGAGAAATATGGGAGAAATAGAAATACGATTGTTATAAATCTGCTTATTGTTGGATATGTGATTGATTGCTTGATACTGTTTTATTCAGAGAATTGAGCTAAAAATATGTTGATATATCTCTTGATTGCTCTGATATGTACTGGTTGTGTACAAACATCGTTGCTTATTAATCATTGTTGTGCATCATCAAAAAAGGGGGAGATTGTTGAGATTGTTGATAACGGAAGCATTGGTTTAGCTAACCTTAATCTCACAGTGCTTTAATCACTCTTGTTTTTTATGATGACAACACATTATTAATAACACATGTTTTGTTATGTGTTACATGTTCTATTCGTTATTGTGAATGATATCTTATTGAACATGTTTTGTGTTGATCTTGATATATGAATGCACACTCACTGAGCTTATATCTGATACAACATGTATGATTTCATTACATATGTTTTTGAAGAGAAAACCACATGCACTTTATGAACTTGTATTGTGTGGCATAACTCCAAGTTTTAAGTCGACTTTATTATGAAGTAAGTCGATTAAAATTCGTGACTATGCACAAATTTTCAAATTATGTTGAAGTGCCTAAGTCGACTACATGCGCAGTGGATCCGACTTAGTTAGTTCTTTGATTTGAAATTTTGTTATGCTTGTATACAGTAACGACTATATTTCAAAAGTTAGTTAAAACATTTATGTTAGTCAACTGTATTAAATGCAAAATAAATTTGATTGTTGTTGACTGCTACTATTTAACTTAACTGTTATAACTGTCTTGTTACCAATGAGGAGCATTGGTAAATCTTGAAGAAATTAGTTTTGATGATGCTACAAGAAGTTTCACCTGAAGAAATGTTTAAAAGCACTTTTGTAGAATATAAGGTCAATAGGAAAGTCTTTAAATTTTGTAAAAACCTGTATTTTTACTGAAATAATCGATTATGAGAAGCAATAATCGATTATCATGAGTCTTTCAGGCATAATCGATTATCACCTCTAAATAATCGATTATCACATTTTGAAAAACTTGTAACGGACTTGAATAATCGATTATCACTTACAATAATCGATTATCAGTGGCAGTTGGGACTTGACCTTTGATATTCAGGGTAGCTGGCTATATATTGGACTTCTGAAATTTTCAGAAGTAACGTTTTTTAACAGAAGCTTAGCAGAATACTGTTTGACAGAGGAAGTTCTCAGAAGCTATAGTTCAAAGTTCCCTTGCTTGATCTCGTGAACAGGAGAGGCTCGCGTTTCGTGTGTCGATAGTCGGAGCAAGCTCTCTTCGAGTTAGCAAGGTGCTCTGCCTGGTCTCATGAAAAGCAGAAGCTCGCGAATCGTTGGTCGATTGCCGGAGTAGTTCTCTTCGAGTTGGCAGAGTGTTCTTTTTCCGGTTCGTTCATCGAAGGAAGGTTTATTTTATCAATTGTTATTCATTATATTTGTAATCTGTAAAACAAATTTTTAGTGGAACTGTTAATCACTTTTATAGTGATTAACAACTCGACGTAGATTCTGTTGAATCGAACCAGTATAAAAATTACTCGTGTGATTTTCTATTCCCTACACTCTTTATCTTTTACGTATATCAATTGTTCGACAAATTTTCTGAAAGAAAATTGTTTTTCTAAAAAGGACCAAATTGATTTTAAAAAGGTGACCGAACACGCTTTCCGCTTACTCTCAGTTTTATTCCGCTGCGCTTTACTCTTCAAATCATACCGTTGCTGGTACCAACAATTGGTATCAGAGCTTGTTGATAGTTTTCAAATTTGCGAAAATGGCCGGTCACAACCAAAACCTTGTATATGCCGAGGGTGCTTCTATTAACAGACCACCACTTTTTACTGGTGATAACTATGCGTTCTGGAAAGTCAGAATGGAAATTTTTATGGGGTCTGTTGACAGAGGCATCTGGGAAGCTGTACAAAATGGTCCTTATATTCCTAAGAGCACAGTTGATGGTGTAGAAGTAGAAAAACCATACTTTAATTAGACTGCTGAAGAAAATAGACGAGCTCAGTTTGATATTAAAGCTCGTAATATTATATCATCTGCTGTTGTACTTGATGAATTCTATAGAATTTCAGTGTGTAAGACAGCACAGGAAATGTGGGAAGTCCTCAGAGTCACACATGAAGGAACAGAGGACGTGAAACGTGCAAGGAAGAACACTCTCATTCAGGAGTATGAGATGTTCAGAATGCATCCTGGAGAAACAATTTCTGATGTCCAAAAGCGCTTCACTCACATAGTGAACCACTTGACTGGGTTGGGTAAGACTTTTGATAATGATGAATTAAATGTGAAAATTTTAAAATCATTAGACAGGTCTTGGCAACCAAGGGTAACTGCCATCTCGGAGTCTCAAAACCTCACTCAGATGTCAATGCCAATTCTGTTTGGAAAGCTTCGTGAGCATGAGCTAGAGTTGAGGAGACTAACTGCTGAAGAGGATCAAGGCAAGAGAAAGACACTAGCTTTCAAGTCAGAGATCTCTAAAGGAAAGAGCTCTAAAGGGATTGAAGATGATGATTCTGATGATGAGGAGAACATGAGCCTTATGATAAAGAAGTTTGCCAAGTTTATGAAGGCAAAAGGAAAAGACAAATTCCGCAAAGAAAGGAAAGAAAATCAAGAATCACCTTTAAGTGTAAAATGCTTTGGTTGTGGAGAAAGAGGACACATGAAATCTGAATGCCCAAAGAACAGGAAAAGTGAGGAAAAGAAGGAAAGAAAATTTCAAAAGAAAAAGAAAGCTTACATAGCTTGGGAAGACAACGCTTCCAGTTCAACAAGCTCAAGTGATTCAGATGAGGAAGCTAATATTTGTCTAATGGCTGACTCAGATGATACTGAAAGTCAAGTAAGTGATTCTAGCTTTGAATCTAGTGAAATAGACTTACAAAAAGCTTTCTTTGAACTAATGAATGAATCTGAAAAACTTGATGCTGCACATAAAAAGCTAAAAAAAGAGCACAATGACTTGAAATTGAAATATGATAAATTGCTTGATGATGAAGTTGTCTTAAGAAATAAATAGTACTTTAGAAACAAAATTATCTGATGCAAACACTACTGTTGAACCTGTTGAATGCTTGTCTTGTAAGAGTCATATGTTTGATATTGACATACTTGAAAACCTACTTGCAAAGTCAACCAAGACAACCCCGAATGTAAAAACAAACTTTAAAAGAAGCAATATTAGAAATAGGAACTTGCATCAAAACAAAAAGTCTAAAACTAGAAGAACTCATAAAGTTTGGGTTGAAAAAGAGACTTTTGTTAAAAATAAAGTAAATGATGTTTGTTGTTTTTACTGTATGAAACATGGTCATACATCAAACAAATGCAACATTAAACATTTTGGTATTCTAAATGGCAAATATGCATGGATTAAAATTGTGAAATGATTTACACTTGCATGAACTAACCCCAAGGACCCATAATTAGATTGGGGACCTAAAACTCTTTCTAATTTGTTTTGCAGGAACCTACTAAGTCAAAGAAGTCATTATGGTATCTTGACAGTGGTTGCTCAAGACACATGACCGGTGACAAGAAAAGGTTCATCCACCTTGAGAAGAAAAAGCAAGGATTTATGACTTACGGGGACAATAACAAGGGTAGAATCATGGGTACCGGAGACATTGGAGGGGGAAACACATTGATCATAAAAGATGTCCTATATGTTGAAGGCCTCAAGCATAACCTCTTAAGCATAAGTCAGTTGTGTGACAAAGGTCTAAAGGTAATCTTTGAAAGTGATAAGTGTATTGTTTACTTTAAAGATTCTGCTGTTATTGCTTTGCAAGGTGTTAGGCATAATAATATATATTTGATTGATATTGAGAGTGCATCTAGTCATAGTATAACATGTTTAGTTGCTAAAGAAGAAAATCCTTGGCTATGGCATAAAAGAGATGCACATATTCATATGCAACATTTAAATAAGTTAAGTTCTAAGGATCTTGTGATTGGTTTACCTAAACTGAAATTTGAGAAAGACAAATTATGCACTGCATGTCAAAAAGGTAAACAAACAAAATCTTCATTTTCATCCAAAAGCATAATTTCAACATCAAAACCTTTAGAACTTATGCATATGGACTTGTTTGGTCCATCTAGAATTAAAAGTTTTGGTGGAAATTACTATGCTCTTGTAATTGTTGATGATTACACTAGATTCACTTGGACCTTCTTCTTAACTTTGAAAAGTGAAGCTTTCAAAGCCTTTAAATCTTTTGCTAAACGTATTCAAAATGAAAAATATTTGAAAATTAAAACATTGAGAAGTGATCACGGTGGTGAATTTGAAAATGAATCTTTTGAAAAATTTTGTGAAGAACATGGCATTGCACATAACTTTTATGCACCTAGAACTCCTCAATAAAATGGTGTTGTTGAAAGGAAAAATAGATCATTAGAAGAATTAGCTAGAACCCTTATGAATGAATCTAATGTGCCAAAATATTTTTGGGCTGATGCAGTCAGCACTTCTTGTTATGTGTTAAATAGGATGCTTATTAGGCCAATTCTAAAATTAACTCCATATGAACTGTTGAATGGTAGAAAACCAAATATATATCATTTGAAAATATTTGGATGCAAATGTTTTGTCTTAAATAATGGTAAAAATAATCTTGGAAAATTTGATGCAAAATCTGATGAAGCAATTTTTCTAGGATACTCTTTGACTAGCAAAGCATATAGAGTATTCAATAGAAGAACCTTGATAATTGAAGAATCAACGCATGTTGTCTTTGATGAAATTGTGGACCTTGAGGTAAACCCTCTTGAGTCAAATAAACTAATTGCAGGAGATGAGGATTATTTGAGGGAAGCTCTTGAAGAGATGTACCTAAACGAGAACTATCCTCTGGAACTTCAAGAAACACCTCAAGCCATTGATCCTAAAAGTTTTCAACAACCAAGAGGACTATCTTTGGACAACATCATAGGAGATATATCAAAAGGGGTAACTACTAGACACAAGCTTAATAATTTCTGTTTAACTGTAGCTTTTGTGTCTCAGATAGAACCCAAGAACATTAAGGAAGCTCTTCAAGATGATAAGTGGTGCGTTGCTATGCAAGAAGAGCTAAACCAATTTGAAAGGAATGAAGTCTGGGAACTTATTCCAAGGGAAGATAATTATCAAGTCATAGGAACCAAATGGGTTTTTAGGAACAAGCTTGATGAGGATGGAAACATCACAAAGAATAAAGCAAGGCTAGTTGCAAAGGGCTACTGTCAAGAGGAAGGTATAAATTATGATGAAACATATGCACCAGTGGCCAGGTTAGAAGCAATTAGATTATTACTTGCATATGCATCTTTGATGAAATTTAAATTATATCAAATGGATGTGAAAAGTGCGTTTCTGAATGGTTTTATAAAAGAAGAGGTGTATGTTAGTCAACCTCCTGGCTTTGAGGATTTCAAATATCCTGATCATATTTATAAGTTAAAAAAGGCTTTGTATGGTCTTAAACAGGCACCTAGGTCTTGGTATGAAAGACTTAATACCTTTCTAATTGATAATAATTTTTCTAGAGGTAAGGTTGATTCAACCTTATTTATAAAGAAAGTAGGAAAACACATCCTGATTGTGCAAGTTTATGTAGATGATATTATTTGGGTCAACTGATGACTCTTTGTGTGAAGAATTTGCAAAAGTAATGCAAGGTGAGTTTGAGATGTCTATGATGGGTGAGCTGAATTTCTTTTTAGGACTACAAATAAAGCAAATAAATGGAGGTACTTTTATCTCTCAAACAAAATATTGTAGGGAAATTCTTAAAAAATTTGGCATGGATACTTGCAAAGAAGCTAGTACACCTATGGCAACTTCTTGCTATTTAGATAAGGATGAATCTGGAAAAGAAGTAAATGAAACTATGTTTAGAGGTATGATAGGATCTTTGTTGTACCTAACTGCTAGTAGGCCAGATATTATGCAAAGTGTATGCGTATGTGCTAGGTATCAAGCCAATCCTAAAGAATCTCATTTGACTGCCGTCAAGAGAATCTTAAAATACCTTAAAGGAACCACTTCTTTTGGACTTTGGTATCCCTCGGATGCTTCACCTAGTCTAATAGGTTATTCTGATGCAGATTATGGTGGTTGTAAAATTGATAGGAAAAGTACTAGTAGAACCTGTCATTTTCTGGGCTGTTCTTTGGTGTCCTGGCACTCAAAGAAACAAGCATGTGTAGCCTTGTCTACCACTGAAGCTGAATACATTGCTGCTGGCAATTGTTGTGCCCAAATTCTGTGGATAAAACAGCAACTGGAAGACTTTGATATTTTCCTTGATAATATTCCATTAAAATGTGATAATACTAGTGCTATCAATCTGACTAAGAACCCCATAATGCACTCAAGAACTAAACACATTGAGATTAGACATCATTTCTTAAGAGATCATATTCAAAAGGGGGATTGTCAAATTGAATATGTTGATACCTTACATCAATTAGCTGATATTTTCACCAAAGCACTACCTAAGGATAGATTTTTTGAGCTTAGAAGAGAGTTAGGAGTGTTAGACATGTCTTAGGATCAATGCTTATGAAACGTTTTGCATTTTCGTAAAATTAACGCTTCATAATCGATTATCAAAAGGATATAATCGATTATTCAAACTTGAAACTCAAATCTGAGAAATTTTTGAACAGATAATCGATTATCATCAAGGATAATCGATTATCATGCAATGTCTGGGCAGTGACTTTTGAGCAGATAATCGATTATCTCGAGCCATAATCGATTATCACGCTGACATATTCAAAAATAGAGTCGTTGGAGCGTCCTTTAACGGCTATAAACGGCCATAAACGGCTAGTTTTTCCATTTTTCCTATAAAAAGCCTCCCATAATCGATTGTTAGTCACTCTTTTACACCCTTACTCTGCTAAAATCAAAATCTAGAGCTAAGATTCTCTCCATTTATCCCCATTTTCTCAAAGTCTCTCTACCTCAAATCTTTTCATGGCGGATTCAAGAAGACATCGCCGCAGAGCTGCTGGAGCATCTTCTTCCTCTCAACCACGTCCTGCAACCATCGATGGTTGGATTTCAGATCAAGGAAAACATGCGGACTATGTTAATTTCTGGCAAGAGAGAAGAATCATGGCGGTAAAGTATATTCGCCTTGACTTTTTTCGTTTCTATGGATTTCAATTTCCAGATCTGTTTGTTGGTCAAGGACTTATGAATCTGGTGGAGCAAAAAGGTTGCATTTATCCCGATCTCATAAGAGTCTTCTACTTCAACTTGAGATATAGAGATGGGATTATATCCACTAAAGTTAAGGGTGTCCGCATAATTTTAGATGATGATGTGTGGATAAATGTTGCCCAACTTACCATATGGGATGATGCTGTAAAAGTCCATCTAGGACTTGAAGATTTCAATAGGTTGATGACTTTCCAATCCTTCTTGCGTCATCCTGAACAACAGACAAATCGAAGGCAATTGCTAGTTGGGGGTTTCAAGGTTGAAGAACGCATGCTTCGCTACTTGATTGTCTGGATATTGTGTCCTAGAGCAACCAACCATGCTCAATGCTCTGAGTAGGATCTGCTTCTTTTGTATGGGATTTTCAATCACATACACATCGATTGGCCTGCTCTCATTGCTGACACAATGGTAAAAGCCAAGAAATCTCATTCCTATCAATTTCCCTATGCTCTTCTTATTTCTAGGATTTTGGAGTACAAAGGTGTAAATGTTGAAGGAGAACTTGTCCAAGCCATTCAAGCTGTTGGCTCGGAAATTGGAGATACTACCTTTCGTCAGATGGGATTCATTACCAGAGGAATAGTTCTCATCCATAAAGATGATGACCATCCTAATGAAGATGAAGATGATGACATCGATACTCATATGGCAGAACCAGTTAATGTTGCTACTCCTTCTGATGTTGGTCCTTCTACCATGCCCTCATCCTCCACGCTATCTATGGAAGAACATTTTGCTAGACTATCTAAGCAATTGGAGGATATGAGTTTAGCACAAAGAACACACTTTGAGGAGATTTATGAATGGTAGCAATCTATTGATGAGTATATGGTTGATCAATTTCTTGATCTTGATGTTCGTTTATCTAACATCGAGAATCACCTTCACATTCAACCTCCCGAGAGATCCCCAAGTCCTGAATTTTAGAAATAGGATTTTATGTTTGTGTGCTTTGTTGATTGGTTTTTGTTCTTTCATCTATGTTAAATTTCTGTCTTTTATGTTTCTTATTATGATGTAATCCTTCTTTTCATTAATGAAAATGATCTCTTGATTATATGCATACTTTGTTTAATTGAGGGGGAGATCATATTTAGGGGGAGCTCTTTACATTAATCTTTTTGCTTATGATCAAAAAGGGGGAGAAGAATAATATAAGGGGAGAAGTAAAAATTGATACAGGTATTGCTAACTTTGTTGCTGTTGTAGCTTGTATATTTTGCAGGGAAGTCAAAGTTGCTTTTAAAATTTGAATTTTTGATCATCATCAAAAAGGGGGAGATTGTTACCAATGAGGAGCATTGGTAAATCTTGAAGAAATTAGTTTTGATGATGCTACAAGAAGTTTCACCTGAAGAAATGTTTAAAAGCACTTTTGTAGAATATAAGGTCAATAGGAAAGTCTTTAAATTTTGTGAAAACCTGTATTTTTACTGAAATAATCGATTATGAGAAGCAATAATCGATTATCATGAGTCTTTCAGGGATAATCGATTATCACTTCCAAATAATCGATTATCACATTTTGAAACACTTGTAACGGACTTGAATAATCGATTATCACTTACAATAATCGATTATCAGTGGCAGTTGGGACTTGACCTTTGATATTCAGGGTAGCTGGCTATATATTGAACTTCTGAAATTTTCAGAAGTAACGTTTTTGAACAGAAGCTTAGCAGAATACTGTTTGACAGAGGAAGTTCTCAGAAGCTATAGTTCAAAGTTCCCTTGCTTGATCTCGTGAACAGGAGAGGCTCGCGTTTCGTGTGTCGATAGTCGGAGCAAGCTCTCTTCGAGTTAGCAAGGTGCTCTGCCTGGTCTCGTGAAAAGGAGAAGCTCGCGAATCGTTGGTCGATTGCCGGAGCAGTTCTCTTCGAGTTGGCAGAGTGTTCTTTTTCCGGTTCGTTCGTCGAAGGAAGGTTTATTTTATCAATTGTTATTCATTATATTTGTAATCTGTAAAACAAATTTTTAGTGGAACTGTTAGTCACTTTTATAGTGATTAACAACTGGACGTAGATTCTGTTGAATCGAACCAGTATAAAAATTACTCGTGTGATTTTCTATTCCCTACACTCTTTATCTTTTACGTATATCAACTGTTCGACAAATTTTCTGAAAGAAAATTGTTTTTCTAAAAAGGACCAAATTGATTTTAAAAAGGTGACCGAACACGCTTTCCGCTTACTCTCAGTTTTATTCCGCTGCGCTTTACTCTTTAAATCATACCATTGCTGGTACCAACATGTCTGAGGACAATCAACTTTATTTGTAGCCTAGTCGATAACAAAGACTTTGGATATTCTAACACTTCCATTTGTGATTTACAGATTGTGATCTTTCTTTGAAGAGGTTCTTTGAAGGAGATTGTATCATGCTTACTCTTTGATCAAAAATCTGCACAGCTGGTGTATTCTTGTTTATCAAGATTGCCTTCAATCTACTGGAGATTGGTTGTTCCTGTTGTGACTACCAGAGGTTGACTCGTGGAGTCTGGACACTTTGAGGATTGTTCAAAGTGGGTTAAAGATTGCAGAAGAGGGGATAACTTGCTACAGATCTTTGTTGTCTGTACTGCCTATATTTTGGTTAGAGGGTTAGAGATGTGTTTTATATTTTTCATGTGGAGGTCTCTATAAAAGCCTTGTTTTAAAAACCTTGATCATTAAAGTGCATTTGCTTCCGGATTATGGAAGGACACTGGATGTAGGCATTGAGGCCGAACCAGTATAAAAACCTGCGTTTGATGTCTCTATCCCTACACTTTTGCATTTAGTCGACTTACCTGTTTACGTAGTCAACTTAATATTTTCGCTGCACATAAAATTTTCATTCCTTGTGATTCAAGAAACTTTATGAAACTTTTTACTTCATGAAAAAGATTTCGAAAAGACTCTGATTTTGAAACCTCACCAATTCACCCTCCCCTCTCTTGGTGTTGAAACGAAGCCAACCTGTTTTCCAAAAATGAGCACCTTCCTGGCATGGTATGGAGGCGAGTCTTGGATAAGTACATAGACCTCGAGCCACGGGCTTCACTATACATACCTTTGAGACAGGGTTAGAGTCTTACGAAGGGGCGGACATATCTGGATGGGCTCACTTATGATGCGGTCATCTGGCATCCATACATTTTGCACATACGTACTTGTCCATTCTTGGCCATATGTATGTTTTCAGGATGGATCCGACTAGGCGATATGATTCACCGATATTTGCCTGAATACGTGTTGCGTTAGTTCGATTTTCAGCAGACCAGACCACGTTCGCCTGAGAGCCTTCTGATGCCAGACATTCATACGATTGATCTAAATTGGTTGAGGTATTTAGAGCATGTCGTTATTGGTGCCATTGAAGTTAAGGACCCCTCTGCGTGTGTTGATGGATACCTAGTGTGGTTTAGACGGGTATCCCACCCGTACATCACTCCAATTGACGACGATGACCGACCTAGTCTTGCACCGCTCGTGAGGCGACACCTTCCGGATGAAATCCTGGTGCCCCCAATTCGTCATAGACGGTCACCTGAATCTGGATTGTTGGTATGTAATGAAACTGAGTGTGATTGTTTATTATATCAAGTTTTGTTTACATAGTTAATTTATTTATTTTGTTATATTCATTTCAGGGTGGTATGAGGCGTGTGATTAGGATGCTGCAGAGCATGTTAACCTGTCAACACGTCATAAAGAACGTTGTAGTCAATCAGCGTACTACTGAGACATTACAGGTTGCTGGTAGATCTGTTGAGGAATATGAGGCTAGTAAGAGTATAGGTGCTCATCATTTGCGTGGACGAGCATCATTTTCTTGAAGGGACAGATTCATATATGTTTATTTTTTAATGTTTGTCTATGTGATGTTTACTTATACTTTAACTATTTATAATGCATATTTTTGTATGGTTTCCATACTTCGACTATTTCTAATTTTTTGAACGCGTTAATATGAATCGCCTTCGTTGAACCAAATTATATAACGAGACACAATTCAAATAATTCAATTAATACGACAATTAATTGAAAACAATGAATCAGTACAAAAATATTTACATTGAAAAAAATAAATTACTACATAACAAACTTCATTTCAATCTTCTCCAAGATCTACATAAGTTTTATTAACTTCCATTAATTCCATAAATGATTGCATCCTATGTGTATAAAATGATGACCATGCTCGCGTATGTGGGTAACAATGGTTTGAGGAAATGATGTCCACCATGGGTAACAAACAACTATCTTGTAATTGAACTGGAAACTTAATATTAGTAAATGAATCGTAATGGGTAATTGTGATGGCATAATAAAAAATGGAAGTTTACTTGTACGAAATGACATCCATTAACATATCCAATGCATAAGATCTGATGTTGTCTAATATCAGTAGGCGGTGGAGTGCGTAGTGGGAATATGGTAAAACTCTGAACATAGGACCAACATACTAAGATGACATTGTATCTATTTGCAATGGCATAACCAATGTCCGGTATGGTCATCGAATTCTTAACATTAACCTGTAATTGTTGAAGGTAAGAATTTATGAAAATAAATACAAAATAACAATTAGGTAATGTTTATGAGGTTCTTAACAAATACTTGTGATCGATCGTGGACAATTAATTGTTGGAAAACAGGTTGGCTTCTTTCTTCACTAAGAGGGGGGTGAATTGGTGTTGTTTCAAAAACAAGTTCTTTTCTCAATCTTGAAATCAAAATCTAAAGCTTTTTAAACTTTCTTGAAATGCAAGCAATCAGAATATGTATGCAGCGGAAAAGACGTAGTTGACTGCATAAAGAATAAAGTCGACTGTAATGTAAAAGATAAGGGATAGAGAAATGCAAACACAGGTTTTTATACTGGTTCGGCAAAAAATGCCTACATCCACTGTCCTTCCAACCCAGAAAGCAAATGCACTATAAAGATTGCGGTTTTTACAACAAGGAATCTATAGAACACCTCCACGTCAAAAATATAAATCTTCTCTCTAACCCAAAACCAAAATATAGGCAATAAACCAGCAAAACTTGCAGCAAGAATCCCCTATTCTGCAATCTGCCAACACCACTTTGAACAATCCTCGAAGTGCACTATCCCTTGCAATCAACATGTCAAGAACCAGCAGTCTTAACGGATGCCAAGCCGAACAATCAATTACAGCAGTCTTCAAAGGATGCCAAGCCTTTACGATCAATGACATAACACCTTCTTGTGCAGATATTGATCAGACAATGAATGCGCAGTATAATCTCCTCTTTGAATCTCTTTCAAGAAAGATCACCACCGTCTTCTTGGAGAATTCTTGGACCTAAGAGAAATCTGAAACAGAATTATGAAAATGTCAGTTCATCAAAAATCTCTTAACAGACTCGTGTTAAGTCTATTTATATATTTCTGTTTGTCAGATGATTTCTCAGTCGAATACGCTACTAATTGAGTCGACTGGATTATGATAGTTATAACAGATTAGTCAACATAGCAACTTCAGTCAACAAAAAAAAAACCACATTTAATACAGTTGACTAAGTCACCAATGCTCAACTCACTTTCAAAAATATAGTTGTTACAGTGCAAGAGCATAACAGAATTCCAAATCAGACAACAGATACAGTCGAATATGTAGCACACATATTCGACTATCAACATGTAAAACATTTTGAAATTATTTTCTTCTCAAAATAACACATAGCATTGGTTCTCAAAGTCTGTACAAAGATTTTAGCAAAGTGGAGTCCAATAGTAATGTAGTCGACTGTACTATTACTTTGTCGCACAAGAATAAGTTCATAAAAGTGCTTGTGATTTTCAGCTTTAAAACATGTGCAGTAAAACATATGAAATGATGCATAACACATAGCACATAAAGCATGTAAACATGTTCCAGATATATATCAATCAATCAACACAGGAACATATAACACAATACATAAACATGTTCAACAGATATCACAATCAATAAGCATAAGAACATGTAATGCAGCAACAACATGTGCTTTTTATTAAGCAATGTGTTGTCATCATCAAAAACTAGATTGATATAGAAATTGTGTTGTCAACAATCTCAAAAATCTCCCCCTTTTTTGATGATGCACAACCTTGATTAATAACCAACCATGTTTGCACACTTTGATACACAATAGAGTAACAAAAGAAATATAACACAATTATCACAGTTCAAGTACTCTACATGTAACACAGATAACAGCAAATAATATCAAGCAGATTATGCATGAGATAGAATAACTATTCTCCCCCTTTCATATAGCATCATAAGATCATAAATTCTCTCCCCTTTTGTGCATTAGCAAAAAAGGTATGCTCTAGATATTTTGCTGAAAAATCGAACAAACAGAGATGCATCAAAGATATTCAAATTCTCAAATGCAATGATGATCCCTATATGACCTTTAATCACATGTTAATGATAACTCCCCCTGAAATGCAGGCATGTGAACTAAAAATGTGTAATGAGTGATACTCCCCTGTAATTATGCATATGTAATAAAATCATATTAGATGCACAATGCAGCATATCACAGATTGAACAATCATTTTAGCACATAGTTGTATCAGACGATTATGACCAATTCTCCCAAGTAGTATGATCCACGAGAGAATATGAGCAATGATTCTTTCTTCCTTCTTTAAACTATCGTGAAGAAACTTTCCTTGTTGAGATGCATCCTCAGGAAATCTTCTCCAGTTTGAGTACAGATCCCCTTTCTTTAAATGTACATTTAATTCTGAGTTGGGCAAATGCGAGAGTGCACCTTTTGCTTCAAGTCCAATGAACATCATCCAAATGAAATCATCTATTTCAATATTTACTCCTTTTACCCTGGACTTCATAATGTCGTCTTCAAATATAAGATTATGGTAGAATACTTCCACCAAGTTAGGATTCCAAGCACCCTTCATATGGACGAGACTTGTTAGATGTTGGACCTCTAGTAAATCTGGAAAATTAAATCCTTCTTTTCTTAATAGTCTGAACTTAATATAGTGAGGATGAGCCACAGTTTTTGATGGATTCATCAAAAATTTGTTTCTTGAATCATCATCACTAATCCATCCAGAAGGATCAGGATTTCTTGATACAACAACTTCCTTGCCCTTACCCTTGTTTGAACTTTGGTTAGAGGAGGCCATGGAGAGATCACAATTGAAGGACACACTTTCTTGGTTTAGGGATATCAGAGAAATTGCTTGTACAGTAGCAGACGCAGTAATAGTTTTTAGGAGGCTAACCATGTAAGCATTAAAGACATTGCATAAAGCCCTAGATATAAATTCTAACATTCTCAAAAGCAGAAATTTAAAACACTTGCAGACCATAGTAGAATGTATTAATAAAGCAGTCGACAGAGATACATGAAAACAAAGTTTTGCACTCAATCAATCAATCAATCAATCAGACAATACATTCATGTGATCACACAACAACCAACAATCAATTCAAGCATAATGCAGTAGATTGATACAAATTTACCAATTGTAGATTCTCAAGAGAATGATTTTAATCCTGATTGATCCATCCTTGAGATCACACTGCATCAACTTTGTCTCCTGCAAAACAAATTAAGATTTGGTTGTTGGTACCCATTTAACTCTGGGTCCATGATTGTCAGTCCTAGTTACTTATTCCTTTGGTTTCCAAACATATAAATTTTGAGGAACAACAACCTTTCTATAATAACAATTTCTAACAGTATGACCAACACAATTACAATAGAAACATGCATTCTTAGCAGGTTTGCTTAAATCAATAAATCTCTTAGTATTGGTTCTGCTAGATTGAGCTTTGTAACCTATTCCTTGTCTGTAAATAGCTCTGCCAGATGATTTTAGTACAACATCTAAATTGTCTCTTCCTTGAGTAAACTTAGCCAGCGTGCTAGTTAAGTAATCTATCTTTTCAATATGTGCAGGACAATTTTCACAGATTTTATCTACTGTAACAGTTTCAATCTTAACATTCTTAGCAGATAACAAAGCTTCATTTAATTATTTTTCTAATTTTTCATTATCAGCAACAAGGTTATTAATTCTATACTCATAGTCTCTTCTTTTAGAGCTTAGTCGATTTACCTTGTACTGCAGTCGCATGGCTTCAGCATGTAGTTCTCTGAATGTTTCAATTAGTTGTTGATACTTCTCTTTTATTGGTAGCTTCTCAAATTCTTCATCACTGTCGCTGTCATTACTTGATGTTCCAGCCATGTGGCAAATGTTGGATTCCTCATCTTGATCAACATCTTCATCACTTGAGCTTTCAGAATCTGTATTCTCCCAAGCAATGTATGCTCCTTTTCTTTTCATATTTTTGCCTTGAGGGAATCTTTTCTTTCCTTTCTGCTTCGGCTATAATTTAGGACAATCAGGCTTGATGTGTCCTTCCTTTCCACACTCGTAACACTGGATAGTGTTTTTGCTGAAGCTATTCTTTTTACCTTGACCTGCATGGTTAGACAGTTGACTATCATTTTGAATGAGTCGACTAAATTTTCTTACCATCAAGGTCATCAATTCTTTCATGTCCATGTCTGTTTCTGAGTTATTCTTGCTTGTAGCTTTCAGATCAATGGACTTCTTCTCTTCAATCTCCTCTTCATTCTTCAATCTACTGAGTTCCAATTCGGGTTCATGTAACTTGCCAAACAAGGAAGCCATGTTCATCATTGTGAGATCTTTGGATTTAGAGATTGCTGTGACTTTTGGTTGCCAATTTTTGTTCAGACTTTTCAGAATCTTGATATTGATTTCTTCTTTATCAAAGACTTTCCCGAGAGCCATGAGATGATTTACAATGTGAGTGAATCGTTTCTGCACATCATAGATGCTTTCACCAGCTTTCATTCTGAACAATTCGTACTCTTGTATCAGTGAATTCTTTCTTGCTCTCTTTATTTCATCAGTGCCTTCATGAGTTACCTCTAAGACATCCCACATTTCCTTTGCGGATTTGCATTGAGATATCCTGAAAAATTCATCAATAGTTAGTGCAGAGGCAATAATATTTCTAGCTTTAACATCAAACCGAGCCTTTCTATTTTCATCAGCAGTCCATTCAATAAAAGGTTTTAAAATAGTTTTATCATCAACAGTTTTTGTAGGCACAAAAGGTCCATTTAATGTGGCATCCAAAATTCCTTTGTCTTGCGATTCAAGAAAGATTTGCATTCTAATTTTCCAAAATGGATAATTTTCACCAGCAAACAGAGGTGGTCTGTTTGTTGAAGCACCTTCACCAAAAGTTTGAAAATAGGAAGCCATCCCCAAGTGTATAGTCAAATCAAAGAAAAACAGAGTCGACTAGTTTTTCAAATATCTTATGAAAACCAGCTCTGGTGCCAATTGTTGGAAAACAGGATGGCTTCTTTCTTCACCAAGAGGGGGGGAGGTGAATTGGTGTTGTTTCAAAAACAATTTTTTTTCTCAATCTTGAAATCAAAATCTAAAGCTTTTTAAAGTTTCTTGAAATGCAAGCAATCAGAATATGTATGCAGCAGAAAAGACGTAGTTGACTGTGTAAACAATATAGTCGACTGTAATGTAAAAGATAAGGGATAGAGAAATGAAAACACGGGTTTTTATACTGGTTCGGCCAACAATGCCTACATCCAGTGTCCTTCCAACCCAGGAAGCAAATGCACTATAATGGTTGCGATTTTTACAACAAAGAATCTGTAGAAGACCTCCACATCAAAAATATAAATCTCCTCTCTAACCCAAAACCAAAATATAGGCAATAAACCAGGAAGACTTGCAGCAAGAATTCCCTCTTCTGCAATTTTCCAACACCACTTTGAACAATCCTCAAAGTGCATTATCCCCTGCAATCAACAGGTTAAAAAGTAGCAGTCTTCACGGATGCCAAGCCGCACAATCAATTACAACAGTCTTCACAGGATGCCAAGCCTTCACAATCAATAACAGAACACCTTCTTATGCAGATATTGATCAGACAATGAATGCGCAGTATAATCTCCTCTTTGAATCTCTTTCAAGAAAGATCACCACCGTCTTCTTGGAGAATTCTTGGAGCTAAGAGAAATCTGAAACAGAATTATGAAAATGTCAGTTCATCAAAATTCTTTTTAACAGACTCGTGTTAAGTCTATTCATAGATTTCAGTTAGTCAGATGATTTCTCAGTGGAATACGCTACTAATTCAGTCGATTGGATTTTGATAGTTACAACAGATCAGTCAACATAGCAGCTTCAGTCAACAAAAAAAAAACACATTTAATACAGTTGACTAAGTCACCAATGCTCAACTCACTTTCAAAAATATAGTTGTTAGAGTGCAAGAGCATAACAGAATTCCAAATCAGACAACAGATACAGTCGAATGTATAACACACATATTCGACTATCAACATGTAAAACATTTTGAAATTCTTTTCTTCTCAAAATAACACATAGCATTGGTTCTCAAAGTCTGTACAAAGATTTTAGCAAAGTGAAGTCCATTAGTAATGTAATCGACTGTACTATTACTTTGTCGCACAAGAATAAGTTCATAAAAGTGCTTGCGATTTTCAGCTTTAAAACATATGTAGTAAAACATATGAAGTGATGCATAACACATAGCACATAAAGCATGTAAACACATTCCAGATACATATCAATCAATCAACATAGGAACAGGTAACACAATACATAAACATGTTCAACAGATATCACAATCAATCAACATAAGAACATGTAATGCAGCAACATGTGCTTGTTATTAAGCAATGTGTTGTCATCATCAAAAACCAGATTGATATAGAAATTGTGTTATCAACAATCTCAACATTAATGAATGACGTAGTTCTTCCAATCAGTCATAGCTTCCTACTAAATTTGCGTATTTATCACGCCACTGAGTTAGTTTTTCATAAAGGTCATGTCGGATAATGGGCCATGCCTCTTCACCTAGACTCAACAAAGCAGCAATGCATTGATAACCGCAATGACCATCAACAACAACATCAACAACATCGACAATGTATGGATGACAAATCGGATGAAATTGATTTAACATCGGTACTGGCCTTCGCGCAAATTCTTTCGGCTTCGATTTGACTTGTGATTTTCGTGAAGAAGAAGGCTCTGTCCTGAAATGAAAAGTGTCAACATGCTCAAAATATGATGGGTCACGTTTTGTAGACCTGTCATGTCGTGCAACTTTAGTCTTCTGTGCGCCTTTTGTCTTCACTTTATGCGACGGAGCAACCATAGATGTCATCACAGGGCAAGCAATTTCTAGCATCTTCTGCTTTATGTTAACTTTTTCACTAATGTCAACAGTTTTGAATCGTTCTTGTACCAGTTGAACTTCACGATCAAGACTAAACTCTGGAAGTTATGCAGTAGACACAGTACTTTAAATGCTTAAACGGGTCTAGATAACATGTATTTCACCCAGAGGAATCATTCCAGGCTCATATCGTACTAATACACAAGCACATGGTAGGCCATACGTTGAGCTCAAAATGCATCCACAACGAGCACTGTCCAAACCTATTTTATTCACTCGCTCAACTTCATCAGCAATAAGTCCTAGAGCATATCATGAAACACATCCAAAAAGTCTTATATATCTCAATCCTTTAATAACATCACTCATTATGTTACGACTTTTTTCAAAGGATGCTTTGATCTTATTATGGTGTAGGACAATGACGTTATGCATAGCACCCCAACACGAGCATAGGTCTCCCACACTAGACCCCAATAATCTCTTCAGGTTCCAGTGCGCATAAGGATAGGGGTAGGACGATCAATTGTATTTTGCTTCCGTTTATAAGGCATTATTAATTACTAGGGGAGGCTAGGGATAGGAAGCCAGTAATTAGTAATAGGCTCTTTTCACCAAGGGATTGGGTTAAGGGTAGACCAAGAAAGTTTGCATGGCAATATGATAAAGGTTTAATACCTATTTTGGTCCCTCTTTTGGGGGGTTTTGTTCAAAGTGGTCCTTCCTTTCTTAAAAAGTTCACTAAAGTCCTACTTTTTGCAAAAACTGTGCAAGTTAGTCCTTTTTGCTAACGGCGTTAATTCTGCTAACGGCAGAGCTGCCAGCTGGCTATTATGTGTTAAAAAAAATTATTAATTGTGACATGGAAATATAATAAAATTAGAGTTAAAATTATAATTGAAATTAGGGTAATTTAGGGTAATTAGGCAAAGTGATTTTGGTCAGATGCAATTGGGATTTCTTTCCGATTGGGATTTCTTGGCGATCTCATCGCCATCTCCGATTCTAGTGTAGACCCAGCTGCTGATGGGTTCCAGATTCTCTCCTTCTCGCGCTCTCTCTCTGTTTCGCCACCACCGCCCCTCTCCGCGCTTCGTGACAACAAACAACACCATTTTTTCCTTCATCGCTCTATCACGGCTTCACCACCTCGCGTGAACAGTTAGCTCCTGACCTTGGGTTTCGTTGTTGCTCGCCCTCCATCGATCGGTGTGGCCGCTGGCAATGCCTCCCTTCCTTTTTTCATGGCTATTACAAACCCTAATTTTCTAAATCACATTGTATCTTCTTTTTCTACCCAACATTCTTCTGCCTAAAAATGTTATATTAGTGATCCATTTGCTTCATATCCCTCTTGTTTTTTTCTCATTCTTCTATTTTCCCTTTGTTAAAAATCTTTCCTTTTTGTTATTTTTTCTTCAGTCATCAATTTGTGCTTGCTTTGAAGGTGCGTGTTTTTTATTTCCTTCAACTCAATTGAGAAAAAAAAGGGAGAGATTAGGCATTGTAGATTGATGGGGTGGGTGGTTTTAGTCCCGTTTATTCTTTGTTGCAGGGTTTTTGTTTCTTTGTTAAAGTAACCCTTAAAAAGTGCAAGTAATGACTTTTGATTCTTCTAGGGAATCTAGCTTTTTGATTCCTCAAGAGAAGAATTTGTGCCCCTCAAATGGGTCGGTGTTCGACGCCAGTTGATCAAAAGCTGTGGTTATTTTAGCAGTTCTTGCTACCTGTGTTGTTTCAACGGGAATTTAGGAGAGACACGTTTTGATTTGGAGAATTCAAAGGAAGTGGTTGCTGAGAAAGAGGATGACGAGGAAGACGAGGACATCTTCCATTCTTTTGCCTAATTACTCCCAAATTACCCCAATTTCAATTTTAATTTTAACCCTAATTTTATTACATTTCCACGTCACAATTAATAATATATTTTAACACATAATAGCCAGCTGGCAGCTCTGCCGTTAGCAGAATTAACGCCGTTAGCAAAAAGGACTAACTTGCACAGTTTTTACAAAAAAATAGGACTTTAGTGAACTTTTTAAAAAAGGGAGGGCCACTTTGAACAAACCCCTCCAAAAGAGGGACCAAAATAGATATTAAACCTATGATAAATAAGCAAAGTAAATAAGGAGAGTGGATATATGAGGGTGGATAAGATGAAATTGTAAATCTCAACAACTCCATTCATCCATATTTTCTTTAAGCCAATTGGACCCAACAACGTCCATCTAGAGAACTGTTTCCTTCTCCTGAGAGATTGTTACAACCCTCACCAGAAGCTCTTACACAAGATCTAGAATAGATGGCGGCTGAGCAACCTCCTCCCAGACGCACACTTGGTAATGCATCAAATGTTGTGGGCCCGTTTCATTTCAATAGTATAGCCATGCCAAGGGATAATACAACCAACATCGTGATGAACCCTGCATTAATTCGTCTGGTACAGGGCAACCAATTTCATGGTTTGTCAAATGAGAATCCTTATGATCATTTGACAACATTTAGTGAAATTTGCAATACCTTAAAGATGACTAGAGTATCGTATGATCGAGTAAAGCTTAGCTTGCTTCCCTTCCAACTAGGAGGCAATGCTAAGACATGGCTAAACTCCTTTCCAGAAGGAACTTTCACTACGTGGGAAACTGTGGCATCCAAATTCGTGAACAAATATTTTCCACAGTCGAAAGTCATCCAAGGAAGGTTGGAGATCTCTTCATTTAAACAGGACATGGAGGAAACTCTCGGACAACCATGGGATAGGTTTAAAGGTCTATTGAGGAAGACGTCAGTCCATGGGTTTAACAAGACAACTCTAGTTCTTGCATACCTTGGAGGCTTAAATACACAGTCAAAGATGATGATGGACGCCTCAGCTAGAGGTGACTTAAAGAAAAAGACTGAGGATGAAGCCTATGATCTTATCGAGAGTATGGCTGCAAATGAACAGGAGACATATAGTGAGAGAGGTACACAATGCAGAAGAGGGGAGTTTTGCATTAGCCTGTTGATGATGCTATGTTAGCTCAAAATCATCTTCTTACTCAGAAACTCGATAATTTAACCAAGATTCTGTCTCAACTTCCAAAGGAGATTAGGATTGTCTCCCAAACTCAACAACTTTGTGACTTCTGTGGTGGTGACCATATTAATGGTCAATGTGATGTGCCACAAGAGATGCAACAGGAGGCAAATTATATGGGGAATCAGTTCCAATATAGGCAGGGAAATTTCAACCAAGGCAACTCTAGCCAAGGTTGGAAAAACCATCCTAGTATTGGGAAAACTCAAAATAACCCATCTGGGCAAGCAGGAGGCTTCCTTAATAACAAATCGCAGCAACCATCACCCTTGTGGCAGTAGGTGAATAGTTTGAGAGAGACTATCAGAAGCCTTAATGATAGACTTGACAAATTTTTGAAGGTTTATGAGTCTCAACATGCAAGTGACTAAGCCAGTTTCAGATCTTTGGAGATGCAAATTGGTCAACTGTCAAAGAGGGTGGAAACCACAGAGAAAAACCAATTTAGGGCTAATACTGAAGTTAACCCTAAAGAGGAGTGCAAAGCTGTTGTAACCAGGAGAAAAAGGAAAGCAGAAAAGGAAGTTGTAGAAGTTGAAAGTAGTAAAGAAGAAGAAGAGAGAAGAGATGGTCACAACGGGAAGTTTAGAGAGATTTTCAATCAAGTGACTATGGTGCCTTCAATGATTCAACAGATTCCTGTTTACTCCAAGAGACTAAAATATTATCTTGGAGAGGTGATAGATCTTGTTGAAGAAGAACAAGAAATTTCTATCCAACCTTAAAAGAGGACACATCCGCCAAAAAGGAAGGATCCAAGGTGTTTGACTCTTCCGTGTGTTGTTAATGATGTTGATGTAGGAGGAGCTATGATAGATTCTGGATCTAGTATTAATATGATGCCTAAGCGTTTCTTGAAGAAAATTGGAGGGCTAGTATTAAAACCATCTAATTTTACTGTGACGGTGGCGGATGGTTCTACTAAACATCTGTTTGGTATGGTGGAGGATGTGATTGTTCGTATTGAGCAGTTAGAGTTCTTAGTTGACTTTATAGTCATGGATATGGAGACGGATGAAAGGATTCCAGTGATTCTGGGAAGACCTTTCATGACAACTTAAAAAATGCTTATTAGTGTCCATGATGGGAGGATCATGCTAAGAGATCAAGAACATGTGTTGTTGTACAATGGCTCTAAAGAGAATAACATGAGAATAAATAAGAGAGCCAGACACAAAAAGTCCAGAAGAGATGCTGCATTTGGAGAGAGCACGGGTACTGATACTGATAGTTGTAATGTTTTACAGGTACCTATAAGTGAAGATATTGATAAAGGATGAACAATCCATCTTGAATCAAAAGAGGACTCACTCTGACCTGGCATAAAGGTGAAGTACAAGAAGATGGAGTGGGTAGTGAAAGAACTGAAAGAGAAAAGAGTGATGGAGATTGAAGCGTCATACTCCAGACGTACCAAGATGGTGGATAGAAGAAAGCTGAGGATTTGGTGTACCAAAGACACCAATACGAAGGAGAAGACGTGATTTGCTGGAGGGCATAATATGTGTTGTAAAACATTAGTATTAGTTTTATTTTATTTTGGACATGTAATTCTTCGATTTTTAAACAATTCTTTGGTAACATCTAGTAAGGGATGCTAATTTTTATGTATCTACTAGGGATACAGGAAAGTACACCTATTGAAAGGTGTTGGGAGGCACTTACTGATGAGTGCTAAAAGGTTTGGGTCAAGCTTGTGACGTTACACAAGCGCTACCTAGGAGGCAACCCAGTTGATTATTTTCTTGTTTTTAACCCTGTTATAGTGCATGATTTGAATGTTGCATATGAGAGGGGAAGGGCATACAAAATTGAAAGTTGAAATCAAGTGCTATAGGTTTGATCATGTGAAGGCAACCAAAGAGGAGAGAAAAAAAATTTTAATGCTCACCGCTGAGCGGTCCATTTGACCGTTGAGCGGTGGCGGTGCAGACCTAACACGGGCTTTTAAAAGCTCAGCGTTTTGGGGGTTTCTGCACTTTGAAAATTCCTCTTTGAAGTTTTCCCAAGCCGTCTCTACGAACCCTAACACCTATCTTTCACTTTCGAGAGCTTTCCAAAGAGTTTTCCTCACTTTTCCCATCACCCACTCAACGGTCATTTTAGGCGCCTGGCTGTTGTCTGTTTTTATATTTTGGATTCTGAGTTCTTTCTGTTATCTTTTTGGCTTATATATAGCCCTAGTGAGAATCTAAATGTAATTCTTTTGGCAGAGAACAAAGGCCACAGCAGCTCTACACCTTTGGAGGAGATTTCTTGGATGCTTAGGCTCCACTTTATCAATTCTAGGGTTTGCTTTTCCATTCTTCCATTTAGTTCATCTAGTTTCACCATGATTATGGTGAACTAAACCCTTAGTTGTTGGGGAACAATGTATTCTTTTGAAACTCTCATATATTGAAATTCTTGTTTACTTTATATGCTTGCACATGCTTGATTTATTAATTGTTGGGTTCTTTACCTTTGCTTAATGCTTTTACTGTTTAACTCATTCGATAGATGTTATTAGATGTTGTTAAACCCCTGGCAAGTGTACCAGATCGTATCAAGTAATAATAATTGGTAAACCCAATATCGTTCTTCCCAGAGGACTCTTAAGGCCTTATCTTTCGTGTAAACTAATTGTTTAAGACTTGAGTAAAAGAAAATAATTTCAATGGTTTGAATGCAAAACAGAAATAAACATGCAAATGCAAGAATTCAATTGACTAAGAAAAACTATGAATGAATGAGGTTGTTGGGGTTTACAATTTCATCTTATCCACCCTCATCTATCTACTCTTCTTATTTACTTTGCTTATTTATCAAATTGCCATACAAACTTTCTTGGTCTACCCTTAACCCAATCCCTTGGTGAAAAGAGCCTATTACTAATTACCGGCTTGCTATCCCTAGCCTTCCCTATTAACTAATAATATATAATGAGCAGAAGCAAAATACAATTGATCGTCCTACCCGTATCCCTAGGCGGTATTAACATAATCAAGGAATTCTCCCCAGTTCATGGCATTATTGTATGTCCCCGTATCAATAAAGATAAACAACATCTACCGAATGAGTTAAACGGTAAAAGCATTAAGCAAAGGTAAAGAACCCAACAATTGATAAATCAAGCATATGCAAGCATATAAAGTAAACAAGAATTTCAATATATGAGAGTTTCAAAAGATTACATTGTTCCAAAAAACTAAGGGTTTAGTTTACCATAATCATGGTGAAACTAGATGAATTAAATGGAAGAATGGAAACGCAAACCCTAGAATAGATAAAGTGGAGCCTAAGCATCCAAGAAATCTCCTCCAAAGGTGTAAAGCTGCTATGGACTTTGTTCTCTGCAAAAAGAATTACATTTGGATTCGCACTAGGGCTATATATAAGCCAAAAAGATAACAGAAAGATCTTAGAATCCAAAATATAAAACAGACAACCGCCCAGGCGCCTAAATTGGCCGCACAGCGGTTTGCCTCAACACACGCCACCGCCCAGGCGCCTAAAATGATCGCTGAGCGGTTTGCCTCTTGTCGCTCAGTATCACCGCTTGGGCGCCAGAGAACAACTTTTCCTTGAACTAGGACGCTCAGCAGTGGAATTTACTGCTGAGCGGTTCACAAACTCTTCTTTTCTTCCTTTTTGTCCTTCATTCTTGAGTCTATGACCTTCCTACTTCATTGCCATCTTCAATTTTCATCAAAAACCCTGCAAAATAATGCACAAGAAGCATAATATCTCTAAAAACAAATTTTGACTCTCATGTAACACAACTTAAGAGTTTTATTTGATTCTAGGGTCATTTTAAGCTACAAAGGGTGTGATTTAATATCAAATATATGCATGAAAATAACGGTTTTGAGACTGTTATCACAACCCCAAACTTAAAACTTTGCTTGTCCTCAAGCAAAACAAAACAAAACTTGGCCTTCCAATTTTTCATCAAATAGTTCTACACTTTTCAAAACCCTTTTCTTCATGACAAGTTATTTTCCAATTCAAATTTTCAGTGGAATCATACCGAAATGCAAGCATGATTTCAAACCAATCTAATTCACCTACTTCATTATTTCCCAACAGATGTTTTATTCATGAATGATCAATCCACTAAGCATAGATGTAAACCTGGATTTCACCAATTCTTACCAAGCAAGTGTTTCACTCAATCACTCAAGTGTTTAAGGAATCACTCCACTCTTTACTATTCACATGCCACATAAAACAATATTGCCATGTATCTAAAACAATAAAAATCCTTACATGCCAATACCATCACAAGGACTTTTCGAAGGCTTATAATGAGGTTAGGCTATCAAGAATGTTTGGTTTTTTTCTAGATTACAAAATCCTTGAGTTAAGAGAGCTATTTCATCATTGAAAAAGTTCAAGTTTAAACTCTCTCTATCACCAAACTTATTTATTCCCAACTTCTTCCCTTTTTATCAATTTTGCATTGAGTTCCTTTTTCATGCTTTTACTTTTTCTTTTTCTTTACTCATGCATTTTTATTTTCAATACTTGAACTCAATGCTCTTCTTTTTCCTTTCAAATTTCCCCATACAACCCCAAACTTGAACCTTTTCATCACATAAGATTATTCTCAGCCCTACTCAAGATAAATAATTTCAAATCAAGGGATCTCATCCTGTTTAAGGCCAAGGTTCAAAAAGGGTATAAAATTTTAAACTTCTTGGGTGAAATTTTGGCTAGATAAGGGCTACCAAACATGGTCTTGATCATATAACATAAGCATGCAAATCAATCAATTATCAAGACTAAGGTAATATCATTCATGATTCCCTGTGAATAATACATATATCAGTAAGAACTCTGGAGCTAAAAACCTCACACACATGCTTTCTCACACATCATTCATTTATCCTGCTTAGCATCACAATCACAATCATGAACCACAATACATCTGTTCATATAATTAGTGAATCATTTAACTAGATATCAACACACATACATTCTCGGTCAACCACATTCAATCATTATCAAATACTTGTCATGCATTTTAATACTACCATCAGAACCATTGTACAAGCCAAGCGTAGACACAAAATAAAAGTTCAACCTATTCTACAAATTCAAAGTACAAGAGAAAAAAGAAACATGGGTTGCCTCCCAATAGCGCTTGTTTAACGTCACAAGCCTGATCCAAACCTGTTTAACACTCATCAGTAAGTGCGAATCTTACCAACACCCATCAGTAGGTGTACCTTCCTGTATCCTTCAGTGGATACATAAAAATTTAGCAGCCCTCAGTAGATGCTACCCAAAAAGTGTTTAAAAATCCATCAAATTACATAACCAGAATAAACCTATTCTAAAAATTGTTCTACAACAAATGGGATAAAAGTAAATATCTTGAAATCTTTCCATCCCGGTTGGGATCTTCATTCTCCCAACTCATTAGTTGCCTTCTATCCACTCTTTTGATGGCTTTAGTAAATGGTTTTCTGATACCTTTCCATCTTCTTTGATATTTTCAACAATCCACTTCCTTTTCTTGAATTTTACCTGTGAGCCTCGTGGAAGTGGTTTATCTTCTGAGCGAATTGTTCCTCCTTTATCAACCTCCTCATTTTTAGGTACCTGTAAAACATTACAACTTTTAGAATGGGTACCTGTCATGCTTTCTTCCGATGTAGCTTCTCTTCTTGACTTTCTGAATCTGGATCTTTTCTGTATTCTAATATTGTTCCCTTAAGAACCAGTATGTAAAAGCACATTGTTCTTATCTCGCATCATGATTCTTCCATCATGGGCTCTAATGAACATTTTAGACATAGCCATGAAAGGTCTTCCAAGAATAATTGGAATCCTCTCATCATCTTCTATACCCATAACTAGAAAGTCAGCCAAAAACTCTAGCTGCTCCACACGTACAACCACATCTTCCACCATACCTAGTGGCTTTTTATTAGAACCATCCGCCACCGTCACAGTAAGATTCGACGGTTTTATTGTCAACCCTCCAATCTTTCTCAAGAACCGTCCAGGCATCATATTAATGATAGATCCAGAGTCTATCATAGCTCCTTCTACCTCAAAATCATTTATAATACATGAAAGTGTCAAACAACCTGGATCTTTTACCTTAGGCAGATCATTCCTTTTTGGAGGTTGAACTTCAAATTCTTGCTCATCTTCATCTGTATCCAAATCTATCATATCTCCGAGATAAACTTTCATCCTTTCAGGAATTTGTTGGATTACAGAAGGCACCACAGTCACTTGGTTTTCTATAAATGGTGTATTGTGACTGAATTTTTCTTCCTCTTCTTTCTCACCTTCATTGTTTCTTATTACAATGACTTCTCTTTTCTCCTCTTACTCATCACTTCTTCCAATCTCCACAACTTCCCTTTCAACTTTTCGCTTACTTCTTATAACAACAGCTTTACATTCCTCTTTAGGGTTAACATCAGTGTTAGCCCTAAATTTAAGCTTCTCAGTGGTATCACCCTTTTTGACAACTGCCCAACTTGCATCTCTAAAGATGTGATGCTGGCTTGATTACCTGCTTGATTGGACTCATAAACCTTCAAGAATTTATCAAATCTATCATTTAAGTCTCTGACAACCTCTGTCAAATGGGTGACCTGGATTTCATGAATTCTTACCAAGCAAGTGTTTCGCCCAATCACTCAAGTGTTTAAGGAATCACTCCACTCTTTACTATTCACATGCCACATAAAACAATATTGCCATGTATCTAAAACAATAAAAATCCTTACATGCAAATACCATCACAAGGACTTTTCCAAGGCTTATAATGAGGCTAGGCTATCAAGAAAATTTGGTTTTTCTAGATTGCAAAATCCTTGACTTAAGAGAGCTATTTCATCATTGAAAAGGTTCAAGTTAAAACTCTCTCTATCACCAAACTCCTTTATTTCCAACTTCTTCCCTTTTTATCAATTTTGCATTGAGTTCCTTTTTCATGTTTTTACTTTTTCCTTTTCTTCTTTACTCATGCATTTTTCTTTTCAATACTTGAACTCATACAACCCCAAACATGAACCTTTTCATCACATAAAATTATTCTCAACCCTACTCAAGATAAATAATTTCAAATCAAGGGTTCTCATCTTGTTTAAGGCTAAGGTTCAAAAAGGGTATAAAATTTTAATTTTTCTTTTTGGGTGAAAATTTGGCTAAATAAGGGCTTCCAAACATGGCCTTGATCATATAACATAAGCATGCAAATCAATCAATTTTCAAGACTAAGGCAATATCATTCATGATTCCCTGTGAACAGTACATATATTAGTGAAAATTCTGGAGCTCAAGACCTCACACAACATGCTTTCTCACACATTATTTATTTATCATGCTTAGCATCACAATCACAATCATAAACCACAATACATTTGTTCATATAGTTAGTGAACCATTCAACTGGATATCATCACACATACATTCTCAGTCAACCACATTCAATCATTATCAAATACTTGTCATGCATTTTAATACTACCATCAGAGCCATTGTACAGGCCAAGCATAGACACCTACACTAATCAACAATATTCAACCTACTCTAAGGATTCAAAGTGCAAAAGTAAAAGAAACCTGGGGTGCCTCCCAGTAAGCGCTCTTTTAACGTCATTAGCTTGACCCAGGAACCTGGGTTGCCTCCCAATAGCGCTTGTTTAATGTCACGAGCCTGACCTAAACCTGTTTAGCACTTATCAGTAAGTGCAAATCCTTCCAACACCCATTAGTAGGTGTACCTTCCTGTATCCTTCAGTAGATACATAAAATTTAGCATCCCTCAGTAGATGCTACCCAAAAATTGTTCGAAAATACCAATATTTACAAGTCCAAGTAAAAGAAAATTAATGTACAACCATCATTGGGGTGCCTCCCAGTAAGCGCTCTTTTAACGTCATTAGCTTGACCAGGTAGAGTTCAAACACCCATCAATAGGTGTTGATACTCCCTTTGCTTGATATTCTTTTCTTCTTCTTCTTCCTGCTGAATTTCTTCAGAAAGTTGATAACACCAAGCACCTGTTTCCATGTCTCCATCATAGGAACTTTAATCTCCAATTTCTTGAAGATCTCCATAAAGCACTTGAAGTTCATTTTATTCCTATGATACTTCTTTGAATGAGGAAGAGGTTTTTCATATGATTTTTTCTTGTTTTCTCTCTTCCTCTTTTTCTCACTCTTCTCCTCCTCTAACTTTCTCTTTTTTTCTCTTTTTTTTTTCTTCTTTATTTTTCCACATTTTCTATTTTTCTTTTTTCTTTCAACCACTAGAATGGTAAAGCTCCCTGGATCTTGTAATTTAGGAGGTAATGTTCTCTGTATGACTACACTGCAATTTCCTTGCACCTTATAGTTTCCTTCTCAATATACTTCCTTTTCTTCATGAGAAGTTCTTTCAAAAATTTCGCATATGAGGGCATTTGCTGAAGTGCTTTAGAAAATGGTATGGTTATTTCCAATTTCTGAAAAATTTCCATACATCGCTCCAACTGCTTTTCTTTTTCCCTCCTAGAATATGTCTTTAGATAGGGTAAGGGTTTTTCATACCCCCTCTCTTTCAATTTTACAACCTCTTCTTCTATCATTTCTTCATCTATCTTCTCCTTAACAACAACCTTTTCTGTTTCTATCTCTTCTATCTTTTTCACCTCTCACTCTATCTTGTCCTCATCAACAACCTCATCAATTTGTGTCTCCAAATTCCTGAAGGTAACATCATAGCTCTTAGAATCGTACTTCTTTAAAAATTTGTCGAACTTTTCATTAAGGCTTTTGACTTGTTCTGTCACATCAGCTATCTGACGACATAGTTGTTGATCATACTCCCACGTTTCTATTGGTAAAGAGATTTGTTGCTGCCACTGATATTGTTGCATCTCTTTGATGGGTTGTCGCAACCCACACAAATTTAATGTGCATAAAAGAATGCAGTATAGACTAGGAAATGACTCCTAGGTCGTCTCTCAAGGACCAAATAGGGTTCAAGAATTAGGTCAAACACGTAGTGGGGGGGTGGTGAAGAGTTTGTGAATGCGGATAAACAAAATCAAGACATGAATGTAAACAACAATGTAAATAGAAATGGAAACAGAAATGTAAAAACGGAATGTGAAAACGGTTGGTCATTAACTCAATCACTATGCTTCCAATCATAGATTCACGACATGTACATAACACGAATCCAAATCCAACACGAATCACCAACTAAGCGAAGGCTAATTCGGTCTACAAAATTGCAAACTAAGGGAATGCAATGCTCAAATCCAATCAGACATGCACCATACAGTCTAATCAACTAAGCGAAGACTAAACACCGATTAGGCAACTAAGCGTATACTTAATCGCAAGCACACAACAGATTAAATATTGAGCCAAATCAGAGCAGTAGCATGGCAATTAAAGTGCAGAAGTCTCATGAATAAACTACTCTAACCTCTAATCCAGCACAACTAACCGACTAAGCGAAGGTCAATCATGCTATCATAATCGCGTACTAAGTGAACGCAATGCACCTATTCCATCCTATGTGTTCTATACAGATCGATAAACTAAGCGAAGATACAATCACCAACTGGGCAACAAAGCGTATACCCGTTGCAAGAACACAGTCAGACTTCATCAAATGCCAGGCAGAGCAAAATAAACACAAGATCAATCCAAGAAATCTCAAGGAAACAAAATAATTTTATTAACAACCAACCAACTAACCTAAGCTAACATCACAATTAAATTAACACAATCGAAAATAGTAGACAACATTGAAATGAATGAAAACAACAACTAAACAAAAGTAAATGAGTAAACCAAAGAACCTAGCGGCATTTGAATATTTATGCATTCTATGCTAAGAAAAAGGAACAGCAAACAATCTTGAAATAAAGGTACCATCCAAGTTAAATAACATTTCAATGCAAGAGAGCGTGAAAACTAAAATAAAACAAAAGTGCAACGAGTAAGCTAAATAAATGAAAAGACACATTCAACATGAATAAAAGAAATGCCAAAATGAACGAACCAAATGGAAGGAAACGGATAAAATATAGAATGCATTTAACACTAAGTGGAAGCACAATCAGCGAAATTGAAATAGTTGGAATAAAAAAAATAATCCTGAACCAATTGAGCGTACAATAAAGCAATGCATAAATTAGAAACTAATCAGCTTTCCTCCAAAGCGAATGAAAGTGATAAAGGATGTAACCGCGTGTTCCTAAAAGAAAAAGTAAATAAATGAAATGTGCTGATGAGAGAAAATTTCCTCAAGAGTCGTGACCGTGAGCTACTTCTAGGAAATCTACACTGCTTTCTTCAACCGTGACACCTCCAACTAGCCGTAACCCTCCATGTTAAATGTCCATGTGGCTTCCCCCCAAGAAAAAGCTCTCCTCGTGTGTGTGTGGCGGCTTCTTCAATGAAGGAATTGAATTCCCTCCGTTGTTGCCCTACGTAATGGACCTTGTGTGGCTGCCGCACAATTGATGTTGTTGTTGGGTGTGTGATGCTAATTACCGTGGGCCGTGTGTTGCTTCAGCCCAAGTGAATGATGGCTGCCCATTCTTCTAATCACCCATGTGCCTATGCTTCAAAATTCAATGTAAAAAAAATGTAGTGTGCACCGCTCCACGTGTGTATCCGCTTGCACCCTCTAGTAAAATGAAATGCTGCTTTCTCACTCCAGCTGGTCACCGTCACTTCCTCTTTAACAACGCACACCTCAAGCCCAAAATGGGTCACGCTGCCATATTCTTAATGTCACAGCTGTTGTGTGCACCCTCATTTTCCACTTGAAGCACCACTTTCTCAAAAATCCAAAGAGTAATTGGTGTAGAGAGTTTTGAATTAATTGGTGTCCTCCCTAATGTCCCAAAATATATTTCTAAAATTTTCCTTGCAATTAATAATGCAAATAATTAGCTCAGATAATTCAAATTAATTAAAATAAGAATTTCTGATCAAATTAAGCACAATTAGCAAAAACGGGAAAATACCAGACATTTAAGTACAATTTCCTGATTAATTCTAGCACAATAAACTAAGTGAAATCAATAAAATATCGACTCATCAAAATAGACCACACTTAGTCTTTTGCACTCCTGGGCAAAATCAACATGCAAATCAGGGAATAGTTTAGAGGACACAGGGAAGTGACACAAACTCAGCACATAGAAAACAGACTCACAAGGAACAAAACAGAATTACACAGTTCTCAAGAATTCTGGACAAAGAAAAGCAATAGACAATATCCAACACAGAATCAGAGAAAGCAGATACTCATGAAATCATCCAAGCAGTTTAAAGCATGGCAAAATGATCAATCAACTCAAGAGGTGAATCAAAAGTAACAAAACCTCACAGATGCACACAATCAGTGTTTCTCTCAAGTGTCTAGGGTAAGCTATGTCAACTCAATGCACTCAAGAAAGCAAGAAACAAACAGTCTTGGCAAGCCTCTAATATCAACACTCAAAAGCATATGCATGTTCAAATCAAAAGGTCTTTTCATGGTTGTAATGGGGCCAAGGACATGGGAGGATATAATATGGATAAGAAGCTACAAACCAAAAGAAATAGAGGAGCAGTGGGGAACAAGTGTAAACACAGTCAAATCACACTCAAAACCCTCTAATTCAATCCTCTTCTTGACTCCATTATTCACACAAAATTTTTGTATTTTTCTCTTTTTTTTATTTCTCATCTTGTCTCTTTTCTTTTCTCTCTATTTAGGAAACAACTGTAAGAGACAAGATACACAACATATTTACAAAAACAAAAGCAAGAAGAGGAACCAACTGGCCAACTATTCTGAATCCCCAAGGAGACCACACTTGTTCCCAAAACACTTCCAAAGCTCCAAAATTCCCTAAGGTTAAGGTAATCATGGTTTTTCACTTAGGGCTAGTGTATGAGCTTCAAAACAAAGAAATGGGGAAAGTATAGGCTCAAAAGGGGTTATCAAGGGATCACAACAAGGTAAGCTTATTTGGCTAGAGAGGCTCAAGAACAAAAATGCCTTTATCATTTCCAAACATGCTGATGAGTCGATATTTTATTGATTTCACTTAGCTTCTTGTACTGAATTTAATCAGGGAATTGTGCTTAATTGTCCAGTATTTTCCCGTTTTTCCTAATTATGCTTAATTTGATCGGAAATTCTTATTTTAGTTAATTTGAATTTTCTAAGCTGATTAATTGCATTTTTAACTGCAGGGAAAATTTTGGAGATATATTTTGGAGCATTGGGATGGAGATAAATTAATTCAAGACTCTCCACAAAGACACTTTAGAATGAATCAAATTTTAATTTAGTAGATTAGGCTTTCTAAACCAAGTTTTGTAATTTGGGCCAATTTTTAGTAATTTAGTCTTAGCCCAAGTGTAGGAAAGGGTGACTTGGCACCCTAGGGTTTTATTTGTGGGTGGACCCCACCCTGAATTTTAAGACACACGACCTTGTAGAAGGAGGGCACCAGCCGTCACTTGTGGTAGGGTTGGATAGATTGACGTTGCAATGCATCTTGAAAAACGGGGGATTCAATTTAAAAGGGGAACAATCACGTCCTGTAGAGAGGCTTCCATTCTCTTCTACTATTTAGCTTTTCATTTACTTTGAAGGCATTGTCACATCATGCTGCTGAATTCACGCTGGTAATTTGAAGAAAAAAAGGAGTACTCATTTATCTATGTTTTATTTTCATCTTGTGCACATGTTTTTCATTCAATGAAAAAGGCATTCAGCTGCCAAGGTCACATACTTGGGAAAACGAATTTTATTTTGCTTTTGAAAAGAAAAGGGGATGATTTCGTTGCTGCACCTAAATTTTTTAGAATGAAGAGGTGGTAGTTGGGAGTAGGTGTTGTCTCGTTGATTTTCCCTTAGATGCACACGGTACAATTGTTTTACTTCTTTTCCTTGGAGATGTGAGGCTTTGATTGTTGGGATTTTAACTTCTTTTAGAAAGCACAAGCACGCTAATTTTTGGAGAGCACACTTTTATTCGATTTCATTTGGTAAAGGTCACGTCTTGGGATGCCACGGTTGAGGCATTATTGGAGAAAAAGCATATTTGGTGATTTTATTTGTCTTGGAGGCGCTGATTCCCGTAGCATGAGGTGGTGTGGTTCGGTGATTGATATTGGAGACTTCTTTACAATTTCTTTGAAAGTGAAGAAAGTGATCAGATAGTAGTAGGTGGTAGGTGTACGGTGATTGAGTGCTGAAGAAAGGGGGCCACGGTTCCGAATTTTGTTCCTTTCATTCAAATGAATGTTTTGATTTCAATTGAAGAGGTGGTAGGTGGCAGTAGGTGTGTTGTACGGTGGTGGTGTTGAGAGAAGAAATTTCATTTATTGCTTGGAGGAAGTGGTTTACGGCTGGAAGCAAATGAAAGCATATTTCTTGGAGAATGAAGGAGGTCACGGCCAAAAGTTATTTTTTTAAGAAGAAATTGCAATTTTAATTTCCTTGGAAGGTGCACAAGGGTCACGTGAAATGGTACAAGAAAATTATGTTTGCTTATTTCTTTTGCTTTAAAATATTTTACATTGTATTTTGAGTTGTTTTTCCTCTTCTAATTTAATGTTGCATTTTAATAATTTTAACTGTGCTAGATAATTGTTTGTTACAGTGTTGGGTCTAGTATTTTATTTTTGTTTTAATGTTGTCTAATGTGTTTGGTCGTGTCACTTTAATTGTCATGATAGCTTAAATTAACTGTGTTGGTCATTAGCGATATTGCATTGCTTCTTTGAGATTTCTGGACTGTATTTGTAATTGTGACTCTAACTTGGTTAATATCAAATCTGTATTTGCACTTGCAATTGGGTATACACTTAGTTGCCCAGTTGGTCTTGAGTTGTCTCTTAGTCGATGAAACTGCATGGTGTAAATTAGATTTGACGTTAACATTGCGTTCACTTAGTCCGCTTTTATGAAAACATAATTAGACCGCGCTTAGTTGATTAATTGTGTTGGATTAGAGGTTTGAGTTGGCTTTATTTTGTTGATCTGTGATAGGAAGCATTCTAATTAAGTTAATGACCAACCGTTTTTAGTCTGTCTTTGAAACCGTTTTCTTTTTAGCTTTGTGTCTGTGTTGCCTGATTTGCGTTAGTGATTTGATTTTATTCATCCGTATTCACCACAACGTTTTCACAACCCCCCCCCTTCGTGTGTGACTTAATTCTTGAACCGCATAATTGGTCCTCGAGAGACGACCTAGGAGTCATTTCCTAGCTATACTGCATTTCTAAATTGCACATTAAATTTGTGTGGGTTGCGACACCCATCACATGCATATCAATCAAGAATCATCAAAAAGAGTCAAGCCAAGGCATATGTGCAAGCAATCAAGAGACATATCACACACAAGAAAAAAAAACATCAAATGGCTCAAATCTCGCACAGGGTATTTCTGTCACAATCAATTCAACTCTCAACATCATAATCATCTTCCAAACAGAGAAAAGCAAGGATTTCAAGCTAAACAGAGTATCAATGAAATGAAAGACACATCTACAACCTAACAAAGTCCAGATATCAAGAGAAACATGCAAAATCGTGCACAAGACACAACAAAACTACCTAGAAAACAAAAATGAAGGAGAAAAAGGAAGAAAAGAAAAGTTTGTGAACCGCTCAGCGGTAAATTCCACCGCTAAGCGTCCTACTGCAAGGAAAAGTTGTTGTCTGGCGCCTAGGCGTTGACGCTGAGCATCTAGAGCAACAAGAGGCAAACTGCTCAGCGGTCATTTTAGGCGCCTGGGCGGTGGCGTGTGTTGAGGCAAACCGCTCAGCGGTCATTTTAGGCGCCTGGGAGGTTGTCTGTTTTTATATTTTGGATTTTGAGATCGTTCTGTTATCTTTTTGGCTTATATATAACCTAGTGCGAATCCAAATGTAATTCTTTTGGCAGAGAACAAAGTCCACAGCGGCTTTACACCTTTGGAGGAGATTTCTTGGAAGCTTAGGCTTCACTTTATCAATCCTAGGGTTTGCTTTTCCATTCTTCCATTTAGTTCATCTAGTTTCACCATGATTATGGTGAACTAAACCCTTAGTTGTTGGGGAACAATGTAATCTTTTGAAACTCTCATATATTGAAATTCTTGTTTACTTTATATGCTTGCATATGCTTTATTTATCAATTGTTGGGTTCTTTACCTTTGCTTAATGCTTTTACCGTTTAACTCATTTGGTAAATGTTGTCTGTCTTTATTGATACGGGGACGTACGGTAATGTCATGAACTGGGGAGAATTCCTTGATTATGTTAATACCGCCTAGGGATAGGGGTAGGACGATCAATTGTATTTTGCTTCCGCTCTTTATGCATTATTAGTTACTAGGGGAGGCTAGGGATACCAAGCCGGTAATTAGTAATAGGCTCTTTTCACCAAGGGATTGGGTTAAGGGTAGACCAAGAAAGTTTGCATGGAAATATGAGAAATAAGCAAAGTAAATAAGAAGAGTAGATATATGAGGGTGGATAAGATGAAATTGTAAACCCCAACAACCTCATTCATTCATAGTTTCTCTTAGTCAATTGAATTCTTGCATTTGCATGTTTATTTTTGTTTTGCATTTAAACCATTAAAATTATTTTCTTTTACTCAAGTCTTAAACAATTTGGTTACACGAAAGATGAGGCCTTAAGAGTCCTTTGGGAAGAACGATATTGGGTTTACCAATTATTATTACTTGATACGATCTGGTACACTTGCCAGGGGTTTAACAAGTTTTTGGCGCCGTTGCCGGGGACTCTTGGTTTAACTTTTTCGAGTAGTGTAAATTGATTAATTTTGACTTGATTGTTGATATTTGTATATATTTTGTTTTTTTTAAAATAAAAGTGCTACTAGGGTTTGTGTTTCTTGTACATGCAACAGGAGATTAGACATACTAGGAGCAAGAAAAATACCCAACCTCTTCTTGACGGCTTAAGTGAGACAAGGGAAAGAAGGAGAGTCAGACGCCCATCTAGGGATTTATTCCCTTCTCCTAGCAGATTATTGTCACCTTCACCAGATAGAAGAACAGGGGAGATGGCAGAACAATTTCCTCAAAGACACACATTGGCAGATTAACCTAATGTTGTAGGTCCTTTTCACTTTAACAGCATAGCCATGCCTACGAATCAAACGACCAACATGGTGATGAATCCAGCACTAATACACCTAGTACAAGGCAACCGGTTTCACGGCTTGTCAAATGAGAATCCGTATGATCATTTGACCACGTTTAGTTAAATCTGCAACACTGTGAAGATTGCAGGTGTATCAGATGAACGAGTAAAGCTTAGCTTGTTCCCATTCTCATTAGCAGGCAATGCTAAGGCGTGGCTTAATTCCTTTCCTGAAGGAACATTCACCACATGGGAGACTATGGCTACAAAGTTTGTCACTAAATATTTTCCACAGTCCAAAGTTACTCAAGGGAACCTGGAAATTTCATCAGTCAAGCAGGGTATGGAAGAGACTTTAGGTCAAGCATGGGAGAGATTTAAGGGCTTGTTGAGAAAGACGTCAACCCATGGTTTTGACAAAACCACCTTGGTTCTTGCATACCTTGGAGGATTGAACACTCAATCAAAGATGATGCTGGATGCCTCAGCTGGAGGCAATGTTAAACAAAAGACTGAAGATGAGGCATATGAATTGATAGAAAATATGGCTGCTAATGAGCAAGAAAATTACAGTTAAAGAGGCATACCTACACAAAAGAGAGGAGTTTTGCACTTGCCTGCAGATGACGCTATGCTAGCTCAGAACCATCTTCTGACTCAAAAGCTAGATAATTTAACAAAGATTCTCTCACAACTTCCTAAGGAGATTCATAATGTTTCCCAAACACAGCAGCTGTGTGATTTCTGTGGTGGTGACCATATCAATGGTCAATGTGCTTTGCCTGAAGAGATGCAGCAAGAAGCTAATTTTATGGGAAATCAGTTTCAAAATTCGTACCAAGGTAATGCCAAACAAGGTTGGAAGAATCATCCAACTATTAGTCAGGGATCGAATTTCCCATAAGGGTAAACAGGAGGTTTCAGGCAGCAACAACCTTCACCTTTGTGGCAGCAGGTCACCCATTTGACAGAGGTTGTCAGAGACTTAAATGATAGATTTGATAAATTCTTGAAGGTTTATGAGTCCAATAAAGCAGGTAATCAAGCCAGCATCAGATCTTTAGAGATGCAAGTTGGGCAGTTGTCAAAAAGGGTAGATACCACTGAGAAGCACAAATTTAGGGCTAACACTGATGTTAACCCTAAAGAGGACTGTAAAGCTGTTGTTACAAGAAGTAAGCGAAAAGTTGAAAGGGAAGTTGTGGAGATTGGAAGTAGTGATGAGGAAGAGGAGAAAAGAGAAGTCATTGTAATAAGCAGCAGTGAAGGTGAGAAAGAAGAGGAAGAAAAATTCAGTCACAATAGACCATTTATAGAAAACCAAGTGACTGTGGTGCCTTCTGTAATCCAACAAATTCCTGAAAGGATGAAATTTTATCTCGGAGATATGATAGATTTGGATATAGATGAAGATGAGCAAAAATTTGAAGTTCAACCTCCAAAAAGGAATGATCCGCCTAAGGTAAAAGATCCAGGTAATTTGACACTTTCATGTATTATAAATGATTTTGAGGTAGAAGGAGCTATGATAGACTCTGGATCAGCATTAATATGATGCCTAGACAGTTCTTGAGAAAGATTGGAGGGTTGACACTAAAACCGTCGAATCTTACTGTGACGGTGGCAGATGGTTCCAATAAAAAGCCACTAGGTATGGTGGAAGATGTGGTTGTGCGTGTGGAGCAGCTAGAGTTTTTGGCTGACTTTCTAGTTATGGGTATAGAAGATGATGAGAGGATTCCAATTATTCTTGGAAGACCTTTCATGACTATGTCTAAAATGTTCATTAGAGCCCATGATGGAAGAATCATGATGCGAGATAAGAAGAATGTGCTTTTACATACTGGTTCTTAAGGGAACAATATTAGAATAAAGAAAAGATCCAGATTCAAAAAGTCAAGAAGAGAAGCTGCATCGGAAGAAAGCATGACAGGTACCCATTCTAACAGTTCTAATGTTTTACAAGTACCTAAAAATGAGGAGGTTGATAAAGGAGGAACAATTCGCTCAGAAGATAAACCACTTCCACGAGGCTCACAGGTAAAATTCAAGAAAAGGAAGTGGATTGTTGAAAATATCAAAGAAGATGGAAAGGTATCAGAAAACCATTTACTAAAGCCATCAAAAGAGTGGATAGAAGGCAACTAATGAGTTGGGAGAATGAAGATCCCAACCGGGATGGAAAGATTTGAAGATATTTACTTTTATCCCATTTGTTGTAGAACAATTTTTAGAATAGGTTTATTCTGGTTATGTAATTTGATGGATTTTAAAACACTTTTTGGGTAGCATCTACTGAGGGCTGCTAAATTTTTATGTATCCACTGAAGGATACAGGAAGGTACACCTATTGATGGGTGTTGGTAAGATTCGCACTTACTGATGAGTGTTAAGCAGGTTTGGGTCAGGCTTGTGACGTTAAACAAGCGCTATTGGGAGGCAACCCAGGTTTCTTTTTTCTCTTGTACTTTGAATTTGTAGAATAGGTTGAACTTTTATTTTGTGTCTATGCTTGACTTGTACAATGGTTCTGATGGTAGTATTAAAATGCATGACAAGTATTTGATAATGATTGAATGTGCTTGACTGAGAATGTATGTGTGTTGATATCTAGTTAAATGATTCACTAATTATATGAACAGATGTATTGTGGTTCATGATTGTGATTGTGATCCTAAGCAGGATAAATGAATGATGTGTGAGAAAGCATGTGTGTGAGGTTTTGAGCTCTAGAGTTATTACTGATATATGTATTGTTCACAGGGGATCATGAATGATATTGCCTTAGTCTTGATAATTGATTGATTTGCATGCTTATGTTATATGATCAAGGCCATGTTTGGAAGCCCTTATCTAGCCAAAATTTCACCCAAGAAGTTTAAAATTTTATACCCTTTTTGAACCTTGGCCTTAAACAGGATGAGAACCCTTGATTTGAAATTATTTATCTTGAGTAGGGCTGAGAATAATCTTATGTGATGAAAAGCTTCAAGTTTGGGGTTGTGTGGGGAAATTTGAAAGGCAAAGGAAGAGCATTGATTTCAAGTATTGAAAAGAAAAATGCATGAGTAAAGAAAAAGAAAAAGTAAAAGCATGAAAAAGGAACTTAATGCAAAATTGATAAAAAGGGAAGAAGTTGGGAATAAAGGAGTTTGGTGAGAGAGAGAGTTTAAACTTGAACCTTTTCAATGATGAAATAGCTCTCTTAACTCAAGGATTTTGTAATCTAGAAAAAAACCATACATTCTTGATAACCTAACCTCATTCTAAGCCTTGGAAAAGTCCTTGTGATGGTATTTGCATGTAAGGATTTTTATTGTTTTAGATACATAGCAATATTGTTTTATGTGGCATGTGAATAGTAAAGAGTGGAGTGATTCCTTAAACACTTGACTGATTGAGTGAAACACTTGCTTGGTAAGAATTGGTGAAATCCAGGTTTACATCTATGCTTAGTGGATTGATCATTCATGAATAAAACATCTGTTGAGAAATAATGAAGTAGGTGAACTAGATTGGATTGAAAGCATGCTTGCATTTTGGTATGATTCCACTGAAAATTTGAATTGGAAAATAACTTGTCATGAAGAAAAGGGTTTTGAAAAGTGTAGAACTATTTGATGAAAAATTGGAAGGCCAAGTTTTGTTTTGTTTTCCTTGAGGACAAGCAAAGTTTTAAGTTTAGGGTTGTGATAACGGTCTCAAAACCGTTATTTTCATTTATATATTTGATATTAAATCACACCCTTTGTAGCTTAAAATGAGCGTAGAATCAAGTAAAACTCTTAACTTGTGTTACATGAGAGTGAAAAGTTGTTTTTAGAGATATTATGCTTCTTTTGCATTGTTTTGCAGGGTTTTTGATGAAAATTGAAGATGTCAATGAAGTAGGAAGGTCATAGACTAAAGAATGAAGGAGAAAAAGGAAGAAAAGAAGAGTCTGTGAACCGCTCAGCAATAAATTCCACTGCTGAGCGTCCTAGTGCAAGGAAAAGTTGTTGTCTGGCGCCCAGGCGGTGACGCTGAGCGTCCAGAGCGACAAGAGGCAAACCAGTCAGCGGTCATTTTAGGCGCCTGGGCGGTGGCATGTGTTGAGGCAAACCGCTCAGCGGTTATTTTAGGCGCCTGGGCGGTTATCTGTTTTTCTATTTTGGATTTTGAGATCTTTCTGTTATCTTTTTGGCTTATATATAGCCCTAGTGCGAATCCAAATGTAATTCTTTTGGCAGAGAACAAAGTCTACAACAGCTTTACACCTTTGGAGGAGATTTCTTGGATTCTTAGGCTCCACTTTATCCATCCTAGGGCTTTTCCATTCTTCCATTTAGTTCATCTAGTTTCACCATGATTATGGTGAACTAAACCCTTAGTTTTTGGGGAACAATGTAATCTTTTGAAACTCTCATATATTGAAATTCTTGTTTACTTTATATGCTTGCATATGCTTTATTATTATCAATTGTTGGGTTCTTTACCTTTGCTTAATGCTTTTACCGTTTAACTCGTTCGGTAAATGTTGTTTGTCTTTATTGATACGGGGACGTACGATAATGTCATGAACTGGGGAGAATTCCTTGATTATGTTAATACCGCCTAGGGATAGGGGTAGGACGATCAATTGTATTTTGCTTCCGCTCATTATGCATTATTAGTTACTAGGGGAGGCTAGGGATAGCAAGCCGGTAATTAGTAATAGGCTCTTTTCACCAAGGGATTGGGTTAAGGGTAGACCAAGAAAGTTTGCATGACAATATGATAAATAAGCAAAGTAAATAAGAAGAGTAGATATATGAGGGTGGATAAGATGAAATTGTAAACCCCAACAACCTCATTCATTCATAGTTTCTCTTAGTCAAATGAATTCTTGCATTTGGATGTTTATTTTTGTTTTGCATTTAAACCATTAAAATTATTTTCTTTTACTTAAGTCTTAAACAATTTGTTTACACGAAAGATGAGGCCTTAAGAGTCCTTTGGGAAGAACGATATTGGGTTTACAAATTATTATTACTTGATACGATCTGGTACACCTGCCAAGAGTTTAACACCTCCCGGACGAGACTTAAATGGAGGAAGGGAAAAAGCGAGAAGAGGATGACCGGCCTGAGAAGACTAGGACTGGAAGGAGGAGGAGGACACAGGGGAGACCAATCGGATTCAGGAGAAAATTGTGTAGGAGTTAGGTGACTCGACCTTATATCGGAACATTTTGGCCCCCACCATGGGGCCAAGTGACCAAACCCAATGGTAGTCACAAGGAACATGAGTAGTGAGTACCCGATCGAGATGATAAGGATGTTACAATAAAGAATGGAGAGATGCAGCAACAACATGAAGAGGAGATGGCGGCGGTCAAAGCGTAATGCGTAGGTGTGAAGACCCTGGCAAGTGTACCAGATCGTATCAAGTAATAATAATTGGTAAACCCAATATCGTTCTTCCAAAGGAATTATATTTGGATTCGTACTAGCGCTATATATAAGCCAAAAAGATAACAGAAAAGATCTCAGAATCCAAAATATAAAAACAGACAACCGCACAGGCGCCAAAATTGGCCGCTCAGCAATTTGCCTCAACACACGCCACCGCCCAGGCGCCTAAAATGACCGCGTAGCAGTTTTCCTCTTGTCGATCTGGACACTCAGCGTTAACGCCTGGGCGCCAGACAACAACTTTTCCTTGCACTAGGACGCTCAGCGGTGGAATTGACCGCTGAGCGGTTCACAAACTCTTCTTTTCTTCCTTTTTCTCCTTCATTCCTGAGTCTATGACCTTCCTACTTCATTGTCATCTTCCATTTTCATCAAAAACCCTGCAAAACAATGCAAAACAAGTATAATATCTCTAAAAACAACTTTTGACTCCCATATAACACAACTTAAGAATTTTACGTAATTCTAAACTCATTTTAAGCTACAAAGGGTGTGTTTTAATATCAAATTTATGCATGAAAATAACGGTTTTGAGACCGTTATCACAACCCCAAACTTAAAACTTTGCTTGTCCTCAAGCAAAAAAAAAAAAAAAACTTGGCCTTCCAATTTTTCATCAAGTAGTTCTACACTTTTCAAAACCCTTTTCTTCATGACAAGTTAATTCAGATTTTCAGTGGAATCCTACCAAAATGCAAGCATGCTTTCAATCCAATCTAGTTCACATACTCCAATATTTCCCAACAGATATTTTATTCATGAATGATCAATCCACTAAGCATAGATGTAAACATGGATTTCAACAGTTCTTACCAAGCAAGTGTTTCACTCAATCATTCAAGTGTTTTAAGGAATCACTCCACTCTTTATTATTCACATGTCATATAAAACAATATTGCCATTTATCTAAAAAAATCAAAATTTAAGAGAGCTATTTCATCAATGAAAAGGTTCAAGTTTAAACTCTCTCTATCACCAAACTCCTTTATTCCCAACTTCTTCCTTTTTTATCAATTTTGCATTGAGTTCATTTTTCATGCTTTTATTTTTTCCTTTTCTTCTTTACTCATGCATTTTTTTCTTTTCAATACTTGAACTCAATGCTCCTCTTTTGCCTTTCAGTTTTCCCCTTACAACCCCAAACTTGAACCTTTTCATCACATAAAATTATTCTCAACCCTACTCAAGATAAATAATTTCAAATCAAGGGTTCTCATCCTGTTTAAGGCCAAGGTTCAAAAAGGGTATAAAATTTTAAATTTCTTGGGTAAAATTTTTGGCTAGATAAGGGCTTCCAAACATGGCCTTGGTCATATAACATAAGCATGCATATCAATCAATTATCAAGACTAAGGGAATATCTTTCATGATTCTCTGTGAACAATACATATATCAGTAAGTACTCTGGAGCTCAAAACCTCACACACATGCTTTCTCACACATCATTCATTTATCCTGCTTAGCATCACAATCCCAATCATGAACCATAATACATCTGTTCATATAATTAGTGAATCATTTAACTGGATATCAACTCACATACATTCTCAGTCAACCACATTCAATCCTTATCCAATGCTTGTCATGCATTTTTAATACTACCATCAGAACCATTGTACAAGCCAAGCATAGACACAAAATAAAAGTTCAACCTATTCTACAAATTCAAAGTACAAAAGAAAAAAAATACCTCGGTTGCCTCCCAATAGCGCTTGTTTAACGTCACGAGCCTGACCCAAACCTGTTTAACACTCATCAGTAAGTGCGAATCTTACCAACACCCATCAGTAGGTGTACCTTCTAGTATCCCTCAGTGGATACATAAAAATTTAGCATCCCTCAGTAGATGCTACCCAAAAAAAAATTCATCAACTTACATAACCAGAATAAACCTATTCTAAAAATTGTTCTACAACAAATGGGATAAAATTAAATATCTTCAAATCTTTCCATCCCGGTTGGGATCTTCATCCTCCCAACTCATTAGTTGTCTTCTATCCACTCTTTTGATGGCTTTAGTAAATGGTTTTCTGATCTCTACCTTGCCATCTTCTTTGATATTTTCAACAATCCACTTCCTTTTCTTGAATCTTACCTGTGAGCCTCGTGGAAGTGGTATATCTTCTGAGTGAATTATTCCTCCTTTATCAACCTCCTCATTTTTAGGTACCTATAAAACATTACAACTGTTAGAATTGGTACCTGTCATGCTTTCTTCTGATGCAGTTTCTCTTCTTGACTTTCTGAATCTGGATCTTTTCTTTGTTCTAATATTGTTCCCTTTAGAACCAGTATATAAAAGCACATTCTTCTTATCTCGCATCATGATTCTTCCATCATGAGCACTAATGAACATTTTAGACATAGCCATGAAAGGTCTTCAGAGAATAATTGGAATCCTCTCATCATCTTCAATGCCCATAACTAGAAAGTCAGCCAAAAACTCCACCTGCTCCACACGCACAACCACATCTTCCACCATACCTAGTGGCTTTTTACTGGAACCATCCACCACTGTTATAGTAAGATTAGACAGTTTTAATGTCAACCCTCCAATCTATCTCAAGAACCGTTCAGGCATCATATTAATGTTGGATCCAGAGTCTATCATGGCTCCTTCTACCTCAAAATCATTTATAATACATGAAAGTGTCAAACAACCTGGATCTTTTACCTTAGGCGGATAATTCCTTTTTTGAGGTTGAACTTCAAATTCTTGCTCATCTTCATCTGTATCTGAATCTATCATATCTCAAAGATAAAATTTCATTCTTGCAGGAATTCGTTAGATTACAGAAGGCACCACAGTCACTTGATTTTCTATAAATGGTCTATTGCGACTGAATTTTTCTTCCTCTTCTTTCTCACCTTCACTGCTGCTTATTTCAATGACTTCTCTTATCACTTCTTCCTCATCACTGCTTCCAATCTCCACAACTTCCCTTTCAACTTTTCGCTTACTTCTTGTAACAACAACTTTACATTCCTCTTTAGGATTAACATCAGTGTTAGCCCTAAATTGGTGCTTCTCAGTGGTATCTACCCTTTTTGACAACTACCCAACTTGCATCTCTAAAGATCTGATACTGGCTTGATTACCTGCTTGATTGGACTTATAAACCTTCAAGAATTTATCAAATCTATCATTTAATTCTCTGACAACCTTTGTCAAATGGGTGACCTGCTGCCACAAAGGTGAAGGTTGCTGCTGCCTGAAACCTCCTGTTTGCCCTGATGGGAAATTCGATGTCTGACTAATACTTGGATGATTCTTCCAATCTTGTTTGGCATTACCTTGGTAGGAATTTTGAAACTGATTTCCCATAAAATTAGCTTCTTGCTGCATCTCTTCAGGCGAAGCACATTGACCATTGATATGGTCACCACCACAGAAATCACACAGCTGCTGTGTTTGGGAAACATTATGAATCTCCTTAGGAAGTTGTGAGAGAATCTTTGTTAAATTATCTGGCTTTTTAGTAAGAAGATGGTTTTGAGCTAGTATAGCGTCATCTGCAGGCAAGTGCAAAACTCCTCTCTTTTGTGTAGGTATGCCTCTTTCACTGTAATTTTCTTGCTCATTAGCAGCCATATTTTCTATCAATTCATATGCCTCATCTTCAGTCTTTTGTTTAACATTGCCTCTAGTTGAGGCATCCAGCATCATCTTTGACTGAGTGTTCAATCCTCCAAGGTATGCAAGAACCACGGTGGTTTTGTCAAAACCATGGGTTGACGTCTTTCTCAGCAAGCCCTTAAATCTCTCCCATGCTTGACCTAAAGTCTCTTCCATACCCTGGTTAAATGATGAAATTTCCATCTTCCCTTGAGTAACTTTGGACTGTTGAAAATATTTAGTGACAAACTTTGTAGCCACAGTCTCCCATGTGGTGAATGTTCCTTCAGGAAAGGAATTAAGCCACGCCTTAGCATTGTCCGCTAATGAGAATGGGAACAAGCTAAGCTTTACTCGTTCATCTGATACACCTGCCATCTTCACAGTGTTCCAGATTTCACTAAATGTGGTCAAATGATTATACGGATTCTCATTTGACAAGCCGTGAAATTGGTTGCCTTGTACTAGGTGTATTAGTGTTGGATTCATCACCATGATGGTCGTTTGATCCATAGGCATGGCTATGCTGTTAAAGTGAAAAGGACCTAAAGCATTAGATTAATCTGCCAATGTGCGTCTTGGAGGAAATTATCCTGCCATCTCCCCTGTTCTTCTATCTGGTGAAGGTGACAATAATCTGCTAGGAGAAGGAAATAAATCCCTAGATGGGCGTCTGACTCTCCTTCTTTCCCTTGTCTCACTTAAGCCATCAAGAAGAGGTTGGGTATTTTTCTTGCTCCTAGTATGTCTCGCCTCCTGTTGCATGTACAAGAAACACAAACCCTAGTAGCACTTTTATTTTTTAAAAAAAGCAAAATATATACAAATATCAACAATCAAGTCAAAATTAATCAATTTACACTACTCGAAAAAGTTAAACCAAGAGTCCCCGGCAACGGCGCCAAAAACTTGTTAAGACCTTGGCAAGTGTACCAGATCGTATCAAGTAATAATAATTGGTAAACCGAATATCGTTCTTCCAAAAGGACTCTTAAGGCCTCATCTTTCGTGTAAACTAATCTTTTAAGACTTGAGTAAAGAAAATAATTTTAATTGTTTAAATGCAAAACAGAAATAAACATGCAAATGCAAGAATTCAATTGACGAAGAGAAACTATGAATGAATGAGGTTGTTGGGGTTTACAATTTCATCTTATCCACTCTCATATATCTACTCTTTTTATTTACTTTGCTTATTTATCATATTGCCATGCAAACTTTCTTGGTCTACCCTTAACCCAATCCCTTGGTGAAAAGAGCCTATTACTAATTACCGACTTGATATCCCTAGCCTCCCTTAGTAACTAATAATGCATAATGAGCGGAAGCAAAATACAATTGATCGTCCTACCCCTATCCCTAGGCGGTATTAACATAATCAAGGAATTCTCCCCAGTTCATGACATTAACGTACGTCCCCGTATCAATAAGGACAAACAACATCTACCGAATGAGTTAAACTGTAGAAGCATTAAGCAAAGGTAAAGAACCCAACAATTGATAATTTCAATATATGAGAGTTTCAAAATATTACATTGTTCCCCAACAACTAAGGGTTTAGTTCACCATAATCATGGCGAAACTAGATGAATTGAATGGAAGAATGGAAAAAGCAAACCCTAGAATTGATAAAGTGGAGCCTAAGCATCCAAGAAATCTCTGCCAAAGGAATTACATTTGGATTCGTACTAGGGCTATATATAAGCCAAAAAGATAACAGAAAAGATCTCAGAATCCAAAATATAAGGACAGACAACCGGCCAGACGCCTAAATTGGCTGCTTAACGGTTTGCTTCAACACACGCCACCGCCCAGGCGCCTAAAATAACCGCTGAGCGGTTTGCCTCTTGTCGCTCTGGACGCTGAGCGTCACCGCCTGGGCGCCAGACAACAACTTTTCCTTGCACTAGGACGCTCAGCGATGGAATTGACCGCTGAGCGGTTCACAGACTCTTCTTTTCTTCCTTTTTCTCCTTCATTCTTGAGTCTATGACCTTCCTACTTCATTGCCATCTTCCATTTTCATCAAAAACCCTGCAAAACAATGCAAAACAAGCATAATATCTCTAAAAATAAGTTTTGACTCCCATATAACACAACTTAAGAGTTTTACTTAATTCTAAGCTCATTTTAAGCTACAAAGGGTGTGTTTTAATATCAAATTTATGCATGAAAATAACGGTTTTAAGACCGTTATCAGTAGCGCGCTTGGCCAAGGAGAAAGGAAAAGGAGAGCGAGGCAAGGAGAAAGAGGGGGAAGGGCAAGGAAAGACTAACCGGGAGGACACTACCGAGCACAGTGGTTCGGCCGAGTCCAGAGCTGAGAAGGGTAAGGCAAAAGACGATCCAATTGAGAGTGTCGGGCTAAGCAAGCAACTAATAGTGAAGGTTGAAGATACTTCTGGTCATTTACCATTTGTCCAGACTATCATTGAAATCAATATATCCGAAAACTTCGTGCCACCACATCTTAGCATTTACGATGGGACGACCGATCCAGACGACCACATTAAAGCATTCTCCATGAGGATGGCATTTCGAATAGGAAACCGAGCGATATGGTGTCGAGCGTTTTCCCTATCGCTAGAGGGGGTGGCCCTCGAGAGGTTCAATTCCCTCCCCCCGAATTCTATCGAGGACTTTGAGGGCTTAAAGGCCATGTTCAGTCGGTAGTTTGCCAGTAGCCGTTCACAAGATATGATTGTTTTCAAGCTTTCAAACCTTAAGCACAGGAAAGAGGAGACGTTGAAGGCGTTCATGGATCGGTATCAGAAGATGGTCCAGAAAGTCAAGGAGCTCAGCACCGAGCTGGCCCTCCAGTGTGTTATGCCAACCCTTAGGTCAGGCCCTTTCAAAGACAGTATATGCCGGAGAACCCCGAAGACGATGGAGGAATTGGGGGAACGAGCGGTGGACGAAGTAAGGGTCGAGGAGATGAAACAATCTTATCAGAGGGAAGCTCAAGAGGCGAAGGAGAAGACAAAGGGAAAGAAGCCGGAGGCGCACTCCGACAAGACTGGAGGGTTTAGGCAAAGAGAGCCACCTTGGGGGCCATGCTTCCAGCAGTACACCCCGTTAAGTGCCTCCCGCGCTAAGATACTACAAGAGGCGTTAAGTGCTGAACTCATTCAGGCACCCAAAAGGCAAACTACACTGCTCGGGGCGGATGGTAATATACACTGCTTGTACCACCAAAACCTGGGCCATTCTACCGAGGAGTGTATGACCATGAAAGATCGGATTGAAGATTTAATCAAAGCAGGACAACTGAAGAAGTACGTTACGACTGACCGTATAGTTGGTCCAAGAGAATGACCGCTATTAACACTCTGGCAAGTGTACCAGATCGTTCCAAGTAATATAATTGGTAAACCCAATATCGTTCTTCCCAAAGGACTCGCCGGCCTTATCGTTCGTGCAAATTGAAATTGTAAGACTTGTAAAGAAAAATGAATTGGTTTGAATGCAAGAAACAAAAAGTAAACATGCAAATGCGATTGATTCAATTGACGAGAAAAAGACTATGGATGAATGGAGTTGTTGGGGTTTACAATTTCATCTTATCAGCTCTCTCTTATCTACTCCTCTTATTTAATTCACTTTGTTATCTCATTATCATGCAAACTTTCTTAGTCTACCCTTAACCCGATCCCTCGGTGAAAAGGGCCTACTAATAGTTACTAGCTTGCTATCCCTACCCTCCCCTAGTAATTAATAATGCATTATAAACGGAAGCAAAAACAATTGATCGTCCTACCCCTCCTATCCGTAGGTGGTATTGCTTAATCAAGGAATTTCCCCCAGTTCATGAAAGTACCGTACGTTCCCATATCAATAGAGACAAACAACAATTATTGAATGAGTTAAACGACAAAAGCATTAAGTGCAGGTGAGAAACCCAATAATTGATAATCAAAGCATACGACAACCATATAAATAAATAAGAGTTTCAATAAGAGAGTTTCAAAAGATTACATTGTTCCCCAACAACAAAAAGGTGTAGTTCATCATTGTCATGGTGAAAGTAGATGAAAAATGATGGAAGAATGGATAAACAAACCCTAGATTGGATAAAAAGGAGCCTAAGCATCCAAGAGATCTTCTCCAAGGAATGAAAATTAGGTCTGGCCGCCCTCTCTGTCAAAAGAATGCATCTAAATTCGCACTAGGGCTATTTATAGCTGAGGAGCGTCACAGAATTTAGGCCCAAGCCCAGTAGACAACCAGTCGACGTCACATTTTGACCGCCCGACAGTTTACCCTTAATCGCGCCAGCGCCCAACGGTGAGTTGTACCGCTCGGCGGTTTGCCTCATATCGCAAAACCGCCTGGTTGCACCGCCTTGCGCCAGACAATGGCTTCTCCCCGCATTTGGCCGCCCAGCGGTGGATTTTGATGCTGGGCGGTTCCTAGACTCTTCCTTTCTTCATGTTTCTTCTTCTTCCTTGAGTCTAAGACCTTCCATCTTTAATCCCATTTGTCATTCTCATAAAAACGCTGCAAAACAATGCAAAATAAGCATAATATCTCTAAAAACAGCTTTTGACTCTCAACTGACTCAACTTACGTGTTTTGCTTGATTCTAAGCTCATTATAAACCTTGAAGAGTGTAATTTAGTCTTAAATGAAGCATGAAAATAACTGTTTTTCAACCGTTATCACAATCCCAAACTTAGAACTTTGCTTGTCCTCAAGCAAACAAAACAAAACTTGGCTTTCCACTTTTTCATCCAATAATTTAACACTCCTAACATTTATAACAAGAACTACTCAATTTCAGATTTTCAGTACAATCAAATCAAGATGCATGCATGCTTTCAATTCAGTTCACATGATAACATATTTCTCAACAGATGTTACATTTATGAATGATTAATCCACTAAGCAAAGATGTAAGCATGAAATTTATCAATTCTCACCAAACAAGTGTTTCACTCAATCACTCAAGTGTTTAAGGTGGCACTCCAACTCTCTATTATTCACAGGTCACATAAAACAAAATTATCATTCATCTAAAACAATCAAAATCTTCACATGTGAATGCCATCATAAGGACTTTTCTAAGGCTTGTATTGAGGTTGGGCTAACAAGAAAAATTGGTTTTCTGGATCACAAAATCTTTGAATCAAGAGAGCTCATATAGCATTCAAGGTTCAAGTTCAACTCTCTTTCTTAACCAATCTCACTTATTCCCAACTTCTTCCCTTTTCTTTTATTTTCACATTGAGCTCATCTTCCATGCTTTTTTTCTTTTCTTTTCTTTTTCCCATGCATTTTTCTTCCTTCACAATTGAGATCAATGTTTTTTAATTGCCTTTCAATTTCCCCCATACAACCCTAAACTTGAACCTTGTCAACACATACAATTAAGCTCAACCCAACTCAAGGTAAAGAATTTCAAACCAAGGGTTCTAATCCTATTTAAGGCTAAGGTTCAAAAAGGGTGTAATATTTCGAGCACTTTGGGTGAAAAATTTGGCTAGAGAAGGGTTGTCATATTATCTTTTCTTGTTTCCTCTCTTCCTCTTTTTCTCTCTTCTCTTCCTTTAACTTTCTCTTTTTATTTTCTCTTATTTTTTTCTTTCTTATTTTCGCACTTTTTTTTCTTTTTTTCTTTTCTCTCAACCACTTCATTCTCTTCCTCACTCAACCTTTCTGTTTCTATCTCCCCTATCTTTTCCTCTTTTATCTCTATCTTTTCCTCATCAACAACCTTTTCTATTTTTATCTCTTCTCTCTTTTCTTCCTCTATTTTCTCATCATCTCTTTCTATCTTTTCCTCCTCTATCTTCTCCTCATATATCTCTATCTCTTCTTCCTCTATCTTCTCCTCCTCAACAACCTTGTCATTTTTAGAGATACTAGCTTGACATTCATCTTTAGGGTTAACTTCAGTATTAACCCTAATACCCATAGACTTCAGCATGCAAGAGAATTGTTCCTGCCATAAACGTTCTTCGGCTTCCCCCAATGTTTCACTTCGTACAGAAGATTGTTTTTCTTGTAAATGTTGTTCCGCTTCCCCCAACGTTTCTTTCTGCAAAGAGAATTATTTCTTCAGTAAGCGTTGTTCAGCTTCCCATAACGTTTCTCTTGGTATAAAAGATTGTTTTTGCCGTAAACGTTGTTCAGCTTCCCGCCGTAAACATTGTTGGGCTTCCCCCAACGTTTCTTTTGGCAAGGAGAATAGTTTCTGCTGTAAAACTTGTTCAGCTTCCCCCAACTTTTCTTTTGGCACAGAGAATAGTTCCTGCCGTAAACGTTGTTCAGCTTCCCCCAACGTTTCTTTTGGCCTAGAGAGTTGTTGCTTAACATCTGGCCCATTCTGGCTTTGATCCAAGTTTGAGTGAGGTTTCCACCAGTGGTTTAATTCATCTTGGTAGAATTGAGTACCCATATAATCAAATCCTTGTCCGTACTGCATTTTGCAAAAGTTAGGCACAAAACCCTAGAAAACGTTTATTAGAACAAAAATAAAAATAAACATGAAAAATCAAGTCAAAGTTAATCAGTTTACACTACTAGATAAGTTAAACAACGAGTCCCCGGCAATGGCGCCAAAAACTGGTTAACACTCTGGAAGTGTACCAGATCGTTCCAAGTAATATAATTGGTAAACCCAATATCGTTCTTCCCAAAGGACTCGCCGGCCTTATCGTTCGTGCAAATTGAAATTGTAAGACTTGTAAAGAAAAAGGTTTAAACCATTTAAGCGTCCCTATTTTTGTTAGGTATTCCCAATTTGGTCCCCTTCTTTTAAACTTTCCCAATTGAGTCCTTATAAGTGATAATTTGAATCAATTGAGCCCCCACCGTTAAATTGACTTCACGGTGTTAAGTTTTTGCTGAGGTTGGAGTATGACGTGTCAATTTTTTTAAGTATGACATTCAGAGAGCTATATACATGGAATTTAAAAACATTTTCACATGTCATCTTCCATTACACTCAATCAACCATCAGTCCAGTCCATTGAAACCTGCATACCAAATCATGGAATCACTATTCTCGAACCAACTTCCTCACGCAGATTTTCATTTAATATTTAGATCTTCTTTCATCCACACAAAACAAACAAACACATTAAAGCACAAACAAATTCATTACATTCAAAAAATCAGTTCATACCCTCCAATCCCCAATTTCTTACATCCGCCAAAGCCCTAATCCAAACAGCTGAATCGACTACAACAACCGTGAATCTTATCAACCTCTTTGATCGGCGTCGGTCACAGTGGCACACCTCCTTGTCATCACTGCATCAGCTGCCATCCCATCATTTGGTGTTCCACTCAACCCTTCAAAGAAGAAACAGACCAAATCAGAAACCCCCGAGAACCCTAATTGTAAATTACTAGTCTTATAAAATTATTCTCGTACCAACCAAACCACTGAGAATTAATTCCAAAACTTTTGATCATTCCCCATTATATGTCAACAAACTTTATAAAAGGAGAGTTCACGGGAGCATCCGGAAGTGATCACGGGATAGTAAACTGGAGCTACAAAAGGGAAAATGAAGTTCTAATAAAAAATAGAGAAAAACAGAAGAAAAAAAGGAATGGAAGAAAAGAGAAAAAGGAATGTTGAGATTATGTTGGCTGTGATATTACTTCCCTTTCAACATCACCCAATCTTTGGTTTCCTCCATCACTCATCAATTTGCATTTAACACAATCACGATTCTCTTCCCAAGACAATCAGAAAATTCATTTTACACAAAAGTCAATTCATTACTTTGAATATCAAGTCCAAACACTTTGAAATGACTCAACCCGTCATACACTCAATCAACCATCAGCCCATTGAAACCTGAATACCAAGTCATGGAATCACTCTTCGCAAACCAACTCCCTCACGCTACGAATTCGTGATTTTCATTTAATATTTAGATCTTCTGCACAAAAGAAACAAACAGATTAAAGCACAAACAAATCATTCAAATTCATTACATTCAAAAAATCAGTTCATACCCTCAAATCCCCAATTTCTTACATCCGCCGAGCACTCGTGCAGTCGCAGATCCGTTACCATCCTCTCGATAGGCGCGAGGCCCAGATCGTCGTCGCCATCCTCACTGTCAGAAAGCACCGCGAGCAACCACTATGAACTCTTCACCGGAGCTTCCGCTACCCTCTCACCCTTTAATCGGATGTCGCTGATGTTCTAGATCGGCAATCTTCCTCCAACCGTCGAACCCACCGTCATCGTTGCCGCCAAGGCTGGAATCACCCCACCTGCTTCTTGTTCTTCAAGGGAGGCCAAACGACCAACACCTTAACTCGTAGCTAACCACCGTCGTTCGCACAGGACCACCGTGAAGATGAACGCCCTATTTATCTTGTTTAAAGAGAAAGTCTTCCCTATTACAGTTAGCCAAAAATTTGAAATTCTATTTGATTTTGATTAAACCCTAAATCCCTTTTCGAACCCTAATTTTATATAATTACATTTTATAAAATAATGATCATTATCAATTTTTAATTACTTCCTAAAATGCCACGTTTCACTCACAACACTGCTACGTTTCACCTCACAGTAAAACATTTAACACGTCATCCAACCACCTATGCACAATTTTCACACCGTTAACGATTTTTAACGGCAGGGGTTAAATTGTTTCAAATTAACACTTATAAGGTCTCAATTGGGAAACTTTAAAAGAAGGGACCAAATTGGGATTACCGAACAAAAATAGGGACGTCTAAATGGTTTAAACCAAAGAAAAATGAATTGGTTTGAATACAAGAAACAAAAAGTAAACATTCAAATGCGATTGATTCAATTCACGAGAAAAAGACTATGGATGAATGGAGTTGTTGGGGTTTACAATTTCATCTTATCTGCTCTCTCTTATCTACTCCTCTTATTTAATTCGCTTTGTTATCTAATTATCATGCAAACTTTCTTAGTCCACCCTTAACCCGATCCCTAGGCGAAATGGGCCTATTAATATTACTGGCTTGCTATCTCTAGCCTCCCCTAGTAATTAATAATGCATTATAAACGGAAGCAAAAACAATTGATCGTCCTACCCCCCTATCCCTAGGTGGTATTGCTTAATCAAGGAATTTCCCCCAGTTCATGACAGTACCGTACGTTCCCGTATCAATAAAGATAAACAACAATTATCGAATGAGTTAAACGACAAAAGCATTAAGCGCAGGTGAGAAACCCAATAATTGATAATCAAAGCATACGACAACCATATAAATAAATAAGAGTTTCAATAAAAGAGAGTTTTAAAAGATTACATTGTTCCCCAACAACAAAAGGGTTTAGTTCACCATTGTCATGGTGAAAGTAGATGAAAAATGATGGAAGAATGGATAAACAAACCCCAGCGGTGGATTTTGACATTGGGCGGTTCCTAGACTCTTCCTTTCTTCATGTTTCTTCTTCTTCCTTGAGTCTAAGACCTTCCATCTTTAATCCCATTTTTCATTCTCATCAAAAACGCTGCAAAACAATGTAAAATAAGCATAATATCTCTAAAATAGGTTTTGACTCTCAACTGACTCAACTTACGTGTTTTGCTTGATTCTAAGCTCATTCTAAGCCTTGAAGGGTGTAATTTAGTCTCACATGAAGCATGAAAATAACTGTTATCAACCGCGTAGTCTGCGAAGAAGTCCAGCAAGATGAGATGACCGAGACCGGTTGAGGTATTACCGCAATGATCGCCCTAGATCAGAAAGGCGACACAGCAGAAGTCGCAGTCAAAGCAATGACCAACCGATCCGCGATGGTATTAACACCATCTTAGCAGGGTTCCCTGGAGGAGGTGATAACGGTTGAAATACCATTATTTTTATACTTAAATTTAACACTAAACACACCCTTTATGACTTAGAAATTAGCTTGAAATCATGTTTTTTGCTTAAGTTAGAAAGTAAGAGAGTTAAAGGTGGTATTCTTGGTTTTATACTTGGTTTTCCTTGATTTGGATGGAATAAACATGAATTGGATGAAGGAAGTTGAAGTAGCAAGGAGCTCGACTTAAAAGAAGTGGAAGAAAGGCACAAAAGAAGAACTGCAACCACTGCTCAGTGCCAATTTCACCGCTGAGCGCTGGTCTTGATGATGAATCCACTGCCTGACGCTTGGGCGTCAATGCTGAGCGATATTTTTTAGTGTCGCACCTACTATTGAGCGGTATTTTAGCGCTGAGCGCCATTTGCATAGGCGTAGGCCAGTTTTTCTGTAATTTTTATAAGCTATATAAGGATTTAGTCGATCTAGAGGGTCTATCTTTTGATAGAAAGAGGCGCAGAAACACTCTCTTCATCCCTCGAAGGCGGATTTTAGATGCGGAAGCTCCAATCTACAACTTTTAGGGTTCTATCTTTCATTCTTTTCATTATTTTCATCTAGTTTCACCATGTCTATAGTGAACTAAACCTCCATTGTTGTTGGGGAAACGATGTAATCCTTTGAAACTCTCATGTATTGAATTGATTTATATTACAAATGCTTTACTTCATTAATTGTTAGGTTTTTTCCTCTTTCCTCTTTGCATGCTTTGTTTAACTCATTCATTTGCATGATCATTCATTTTGTCAAAATGGACACATATGGGGAAATCTAGAACTGGGGAAATTCTCCCGAAAGCAATATTACCTACACATAGGGATATGAGGGTTGATTGCCTTTAAGCTTCTATGTGAATGTAATGCATAATTAGTTGCTAAGGATACAAGACATTGTAAACTAGTAATTAAGAGTAGGCTTTCTTCACCGAGACATCGGGTTTAAAGAAAATTAGAAAGTGGCATTAACATTAATGAAGGAGTTGAATTCATAAATGCATAAGAGTGGATAGGATAAGTCGGAAACCCCAACAACATAATCATTCCATATTTTATACATCAATCACTTGCGTATTCTTTAAGTCAATTGATCAACACTTGCATTCATGTTTATTTTTTGCATTGCAAAACCTAAAATTTTCATTCTCAAGTCTTAAATAATCAACAAATCACATGACTGTTTATGCTAGTGAGTCTCTAGGGAAAATGACACTTGGTCTTACCATTTATATTACTTTATACGATTCGGTACACTTGCCGGAGTCTTAACAAGTTTTTGGCGCCGTTGCCGGGGACTCGTGGTTTAACTATTCTATTCGTGTGATTATTGATTAAATTTGACTTGATTTTTTTATTTTTGTTCTAACAATTGCTTTCTAGGGTTTTGTTTCTTGTGTATGCAGGATACGATTCGAACTAGAAGCAAGAAAAATTCAGAACCTCTTCTTGAAGTCTTGAGTGAAACTCGAAGGAGAAGGAGGATTCGAATATCTAGAGAATTGTTTCCTTCTCCAAAAAGACTTATACAACCCTTACCACAAGAATTTGACCAGAGCACTGAAGAAATGGCTGAAGAGAACACTAGAAGACGCACTAGAATGACATAGGTAATCAATTCCATGTCCGCCAAGGTAATTTCAACCAAGGGTGGAAACCTCACCCAAGCATGGGTCAAGGTCAGAATGGACAAGCTAGAAAAAGCAGGAGGCCAATTTAGTAGACCACGGCAGCAACCACCACTATGGCAACATGTATCTTCTTTGAATGAGAAAACCAACAAGTTGGAAGAGATGTTCCAACAATTTATGTAGGTGTATACCTCCGCCAATAAGAGTACTGAAGCTACTATCAAAAATCTGCAGATGCAAGTTGGCCAACTGGCCAAGAGGATAGAGGACAAAGAAGAAAAATAGTTTGGGGCTAATATTGAGGTTAACCCTAAGGACGAGTGTAAAGCCATAGTGAGTATAGTTGAGGAGAGAGTGGAAGAGGAAAAAGAGAGCGTTGACTGAAAGAGAGCGTTGAGGAGGCTTAGAACTCACATTGGAACGGGAGTTGAAAACGGCCTTGTGGAGAAATTGAGACCTTTTCTCTTGGACCGTGTCCGACATGCCTGGAATCCACCCTTCCATTATGAATCACAAGTTGGCCCTGTTCAAAGAAGCTAAGCCGGTCGCGTAGAAGAAACAGAGGATGGGGGCCGAGAAGGAAGCGGCCGTCCACGAAGAAGTAAGGAAATTGAATGAAGCAGGCTTTACCCCGGAGGTAACGTATACCACGTAGCTGGAAAATGTGGTTACGGTCAAAAACGCCAGTGGCAAATGGCGGATGTGTACGGATTATACCAACCTCAACAAGGCGTGCCCCAAGGACTCTCACCCGCTTCCTAGCATCGACGACCTGGTTATACCAATGTACGCACCGGATCTGGAGAATACCACCTTCATAACAAAGAGGGGGATTTATTGCTATAACATTGTTAAGACTCTGGCAAGTGTACCAAATCGTATCAAGTAATATAAATGGTAAGACCAAGTATCGTTTTCCCTAGAGACTCATTGGCCTAGACACTTATGTGATTTGTTGATTATTTAACACTTGATAAACGTAAATTAGGTTTAGAATGCAAAACAGAAAATAAATATGTATGTAGTTATTATTCAATTGACCAAAAGAATACGCAGGTGAATAATGTATGGATGAATTATGTTGTTGGGGTTTCCAAATTTATCCTATCCACTCTCATGTATTTACAAATTCAATTCCTTCATTAATGTTAATGCTAATTTCTAATTTACCCTAAACCCGATGTCTCGGTGAAGAGAGCTTACTCCTAATTACTAGTTTACAATCTCTTGTCTCCCTAGCAATTAATCATGCATTACATTCGCATAGAAGCTTAAAGGCAATTGGTCCTCCTATCCCTATGTCTAACTAATATTGCTACTGAGAGAATTTCCCCATGTCTAGATTTCCCCGTATGTGTCCATATCGACAAAATCAATTTCATGAAATTGAATGAGTTAAACAAAGCATGCATAGAACGTAGAGGAAAACCCTAACAATTAATGAAGTAAAGCATATAAAATAATGAATCAATTAAAAAGATTATAGTTTGAAAGGATTACATCGTTTCCCCAACAAGAATGGAGGTTTAGTTCACCATAGACATGGTGAAACTAGATGAAAATAATGAAAAGAATGAAAGATAGAACCCTAAAAGTTGTAGATTGGAGCTTCCGCATCCAAAATCCCCCTCCGACCAAAAACTTGTTAACTCTTTGGCAAGCGTACCAAATCTTTCTAAGTAATAAACCGGTAAGACCGGATATCGTATCCCAAGAGACTCGTTTAACACTATACAGTCGTATAATTATCTTACTAATTTAGACTAAAGAATGAATCCATTTAATGTAGTTTCAGTGCAATGAAAATAAACAAACTGTATAAGTGATAAATTGAACTTCTTGGGGTTTAAACACTTGAAAATGAAATGATTAGAGATGATATGGTATGGAGATGTTGGAGAATGCTTTCACCTATTACACTCTCATGCAAATGCATATAACTACTTCTTCATTATAATGCCAATGTCAACCTACTAAATTACTTAAACCCAATCCCTTGGTGAGAGAGCCTAGACTTACTCATTAAATCCCAATCCCTTGGAAACCTAACAAGTTCATCTGCATTAAAACTAGAGGTTTAAGACAACCAAAGGTCCAAGCTCTATCCCTAGACACTATTTCCTTTAGGTGTTTAGTCCAGTTCAAGGTTTACACAACATTTCCCAATATTTAGCAAACCCTAGAATCATGCTATGGTTGATCAAGTCACAACAAGCTTTAAGTAAAGGAAATCAACACTAGCAAATAATGAAAGAAGCTTATATTCATTCAAAACAAGTGCATTTACAAAAGAGTTTCATAGTTACATCATTCCCTAACAAAAATGAACTTAGCTCTCCATAGTCATGGAGAGCTTGAGCTTCCAATGGAAGAAAATGGAAGAGATGAAGACCCAAGGAAGAAGAAATGAGAGTTCCCACTGCCCAAAATCAGGTCCCACAGGTCCAAAAGGGTGTTTTCGAGCTTCAGCCGCCAAGAAGATGGCACCCTCGATGCATGGGAGCTTTAAATAGGTCTAGGGTGCCATGTCAGCAAAAGTGGCGCCCGTCCCCCCTTTTCTAAGGCGCCCGGGCGCCATGATTAAGCAAAAACAGCGAAGAAAAGGGCGCCCAGCCCCCTCTAGGGGTGCCCAGGCGCCAGATTTTGAGTGAAAGTGCGAATCAAAGGGTGCCCAACCCCCTTCAAAGGCGCCCAAGCACCACATTCTGGGAAAAAATGTGAGTTGAAGGGCGCCCAGCCTCCTTCAGGGGCACCCAAGCGTGGAGTCTACAGAAAACTTTTTCAGATCTTGCTTTTGCAACCCTTCCTTGGCTCCCCACTCTTGATAGTTTGGATGCTCTTCCAAAGCACACAAAGTTCCTACAAAATGAGGAATTAGTGATGAAAACTGGTATGTGTAACCTAAGCTGAAGTTAATCACAAAGTTAGATAAAAGAGAGGATTAAGCATGTTTCAAGCTTCAAGAGAGTTGATTTGGTAAGAAAATTGCACCATAGATAACGGTAAGAATTACCGTTATCACCAACACCAAACTTGAAACTTTGCTTGTCCTCAAGCAAAAAAGGTGACATGGCTTAGACAGACAATTCAATTCCAATGAGTCAACGATCAAGACCAGTAGAATTCAATCAAGCTTGCTCATCATGGTAAAATCAATCTTGAGAAGATGAATTTTTGACAAAGAAAGATTCAACCATGGTGCTCACAGATCAAGAATCACAAGAAATATGCCAGGTTTTATTAGCGATCAACAAGCATGGCAAAAGTGTTCTCATTACTAACATGGAACCCTTCCTCACCAAAGAAATTGTTTCTCTCAAGCACACTTGTGTATAAGGATGTGTGTTTCTCACTCTATCATCACAAGGTCACACCATTCAACTTTGCCTTTCATTTCTACTACAATGAATACATTCACTTGCAAGTTTGCATCACAAGTGTTACCAATGAGGAGCATTGGTAAATCTTGAAGAAATTAGTTTTGATGATGCTACAAGAAGTTTCACCTGAAGAAATGTTTAAAAGCACTTTTGTAGAATATAAGGTCAATAGGAAAGTCTTTAAATTTTGTAAAAACCTGTATTTTTACTGAAATAATCGATTATGAGAAGCAATAATCGATTATCATGAGTCTTTCAGGGATAATCGATTATCACTTCCAAATAATCGATTATCACATTTTGAAAAACTTGTAACGGACTTGAATAATCGATTATCACTTACAATAATCGATTATCAGTGGCAGTTGGGACTTGACCTTTGATATTCAGGGTAGCTGGCTATATATTGGACTTCTGAAATTTTCAGAAGTAACGTTTTTGAACAGAAGCTTAGCAGAATACTGTTTGACAGAGGAAGTTCTCAGAAGCTATAGTTCAAAGTTCCCTTGCTTGATCTCGTGAACAGGAGAGGCTCGCGTTTCGTGTGTCGATAGTCGGAGCAAGCTCTCTTCGAGTTAGCAAGGTGCTCTGCCTGGTCTCGTGAAAAGGAGAAGCTCGCGAATCGTTGGTCGATTGCCGGAGCAGTTCTCTTCGAGTTGGCAGAGTGTTCTTTTTCCGGTTCGTTCGTCGAAGGAAGGTTTATTTTATCAATTGTTATTCATTATATTTGTAATCTGTAAAACAAATTTTTAGTGGAACTGTTAATCAGTTTTATAGTGATTAACAACTGGACGTAGATTCTGTTGAATCGAACCAATATAAAAATTACTCGTGTGATTTTCTATTCCCTACACTCTTTATCTTTTACGTATATCAATTGTTCGACAAATTTTCTGAAAGAAAATTGTTTTTCTAAAAAGGACCAAATTGATTTTAAAAAGGTGACCGAACACGCTTTCCGCTTACTCTCAGTTTTATTCGGCTGCGCTTTACTCTTCAAATCATACCATTGCTGGTACCAACAATTGGTATCAGAGCTTGTTTGATAGTTTTTCAAAATTTGCGAAAATGGCCGGTCACAACCAAAACCTTGTATATGCTGAGGGTGCTTCTATTAACAAACCACCACTTTTTACTGGTGATAACTATGCGTTCTGGAAAGTCAGAATGGAAATATTTATGGGGTCTGTTGACAGAGGCATCTGGGAAGCTGTACAAAATGGTCCTTATATTCCTAAGAGCATAGTTGATGGTGTAGAAGTAGAAAAACCATACTTTAATTGGACTGCTGAAGAAAATAGACAAGCTCAGTTTGATATTAAAGCTCGTAATATTATATCATCTGCTGTTGTACTTGATGAATTCTATAGAATTTCAGTGTGTAAGACAGCACAGGAAATGTGGGAAGTCCTCAGAGTCACACATGAAGGAACAGAGGACGTGAAACGTGCAAGGAAGAACACTCTCATTCAGGAATATGAGATGTTCAGAATGCAACCTGGAGAAACAATTTCTGATGTCCAAAAGCGCTTCACTCACATAGTGAACCAGTTGACTGGGTTGGGTAAGACTTTTGATAATGATGAATTAAATGTGAAAATTTTAAAATCATTAGACAGGTCTTGGAAACCAAAGGTAACTGCCATCTCGGAGTCTCAAAACCTCACTCAGATGTCAATGCCAATTCTGTTTGGAAAGCTTCGTGAGCATGAGCTAGAGTTGAGGAGACTAACTGCTGAAGAGGATCAAGGCAAGAGAAAGACACTAGCTTTCAAGTCAGAGATCTCTAAAGGAAAGAGCTCTAAAAGGATTGAAGATGATGATTCTGATGATGAGGAGAACATGAGCCTTATGATAAAGAAGTTTGCCAAGTTTATGAAGGCAAAAGGAAAAGACAAATTCTGGAAAGAAAGGAAAGAAAATCAAGAATCACCTTTAAGTGTAAAATGCTTTGGTTGTGGAGAAAGAGGACACCTGAAATCTGAATGCCCAAAGAACAGGAAAAGTGAGGAAAAGAAGGAAAGAAAATTTCAAAAGAAAAAGAAAGCTTACATAGCTTGGGAAGACAACGCTTCCAGTTCAACAAGCTCAAGTGATTCAGATGAGGAAGCTAATATTTGTCTAATGGCTGACTCAGATGATACTGAAAGTCAAGTAAGTGATTCTAGCTTTGAATCTAGTGAAATAGACTTACAAAAAGCTTTCTTTGAACTAATGAATGAATCTGAAAAACTTGATGCTACACATAAAAAGCTAAAAAAAGAGCACAATGACTTGAAATTGAAATATGATAAATTGCTTGATGATGAAGTTGTCTTAAGAAATAAAGTTAGTACTTTAGAAACAAAATTATCTGATGCAAACACTACTGTTAAACCTGTTGAATGCTTGTCTTGTAAGAGTCATATGTTTGATATTGACATACTTGAAAACCTACTTGCAAAGTCAACCAAGACAACCCCGAATGTAAAAACAAACTTTAAAAGAAGCAATATTAGAAATAGGAACTTGCATCAAAACAAAAAGTCTAAAACTAGAAGAACTCATAAAGTTTGGGTTGAAAAAGAGACTTTTGTTAAAAATAAAGTAAATGATGTTTGTTGTTTTTACTGTATGAAACATGGTCATACATCAAACAAATGCAACATTAAACATTTTGGTATTCCAAATGGCAAATATGCATGGATTAAAATTGTGAAATGATTTACACTTGCATGAACTAACCCCAAGGACCCATAATTAGATTGGGGACCTAAAACTCTTTCTAATTTGTTTTGCAGGAACCTACTAAGTCAAATAAGTCATTATGGTATCTTGACAGTGGTTGCTCAAGACACATGATCGGTGACAAGAAAAGGTTCATCCACCTTGAGAAGAAAAAGCAAGGATTTGTGACTTACGGGGACAATAACAAGGGTAGAATCATGGGTACCGGAGACATTGGAGGGGGAAACACATTGATCATAAAAGATGTCCTATATGTTGAAGGCCTCAAGCATAACCTCTTAAGCATAAGTCAGTTGTGTGACAAAGGTCTAAAGGTAATCTTTGAAAGTGATAAGTGTACTGTTTACTTTAAAGATTCTGCTGTTATTGCTTTGCAAGGTGTTAGGCATAATAATATATATTTGATTGATATTGAGAGTGCATCTAGTCATAGTATAACATGTTTAGTTGCTAAAGAAGAAAATCCTTGGCTATGGCATAAAAGAGCTGCACATATTCATATGCAACATTTAAATAAGTTAATTTCTAAGGATCTTGTGATTGGTTTACCTAAATTGAAATTTGAGAAAGACAAATTATGCATTGCATGTCAAAAAGGTAAACAAACAAAATCTTCATTTTCATCCAAAAGCATAATTTCAACATCAAAACCTTTAGAACTTATGCATATGGACTTGTTTGGTCCATCTAGAATTAAAAGTTTTGGTGGAAATTACTATGCTCTTGTAATTGTTGATGATTACACTAGATTCACTTGGACCTTCTTCTTAACTTTGAAAAGTGAAGCTTTCAAAGCCTTTAAATCTTTTGCTAAACGTATTCAAAATGAAAAAGATTTGAAAATTAAAACATTGAGAAGTGATCACGGTGGTGAATTTGAAAATGAATCTTTTGAAAAATTTTGTGAAGAACATGGCATTGCACATAACTTTTCTGCACCTAGAACTCCTCAACATAATGGTGTTGTTGAAAGGAAAAATAGATCATTAGAAGAATTAGCAAGAACCCTTATGAATGAATCTAATGTGCCAAAATATTTTTGGGCTGATGCAGTCAGCACTGCTTGTTATGTGTTAAATAGGATGCTTATTAGGCCAATTCTAAAATTAACTCCATATGAACTGTTGAATGGTAGAAAACCAAATATATCTCATTTGAAAATATTTGGATGCAAATGTTTTGTCTTAAATAATGGTAAAAATCTGATGAAGCAATTTTCCTAGGATACTCTTTGACTAGCAAAGCATATAGAGTATTCAATAGAAGAACCTTGATAATTGAAGAATCAATGCATGTTGTCTTTGATGAAATTGTGGACCTTGAGGTAAACCCTCTTGAGTCAAATAAACCAATTGCAGGAGATGAGGATTATTTGAGGGAAGCTCTTGAAGAGATGTACCTAAACGAGAACTATCCTCTGGAACTTCAAGAAACACCTCAAGCCATTGATCCTAAAAGTTTTCAACAACCAAGAGGACTATCTTTGGACAACATCATAGGAGATATATCAAAAAGGGTAACTACTAGACACAAGCTTAATAATTTCTGTTTAACTGTAGCTTTTGTGTCTCAGATAGAACCCAAGAACATTAAGGAAGCTCTTCAAGATGATAAGTGGTGCGTTGCTATGCAAGAAGAGCTAAACCAATTTGAAAGGAATGAAGTCTGGAAACTTATTACAAGGGAAGATAATTATCAAGTCATAGGAACCAAATGGGTTTTTAGGAACAAGCTTGATGAGGATGGAAACATCACAAAGAATAAAGCAAGGCTAGTTGCAAAGGGCTACTGTCAAGAGGAAGGTATAGATTATGATGAAACATATGCACCAGTGGCCAGGTTAGAAGCAATTAGATTATTACTTGCATATGCATCTTTGATGAAATTTAAATTATATCAAATGGATGTGAAA